>JAUNZO010001057.1:0-52568 GCA_031894775.1 Chloris gayana
CGCGGGAAACACAACACCTCTCCCGCCTCTTGCCGCGCGTTCGACGAAATGCCAGCTCCATCCACCGCCGCTGCCGCCACTGCGGCAGGACTTCCCGCCGTTCCCGTTCACGCCGTACCCGATCCAGAAGGATTTCATGTCCTTCCTCTACGCCGCCCTCTCGTCGGCCCCGGATCCCTCGCGCTGCTCGAGAGCCCGACCGGTGAGTGAGCAACCGCCATCTTCCCCTCGTCCTTCACCACCGCCTTCCTCGATACCTAACGAATTGTCGGCGTCGATTTTCCCCTTCCTCAGGCACCGGCAAAACGCTCAGCATCATCTGCAGTGCGCTCCAGTGGCTCGTCGACCACCGCGCCGCCGCCGCCAACCCGGCGCGGGCCCAGCCCAGGGGCGCCGATGGAACCGGAGAGGACGATGAACCTGATTGGATGCGTGATTTCACTCCGCTTTCGCTGCCTCCGGAGAAGGAGACCAGGAAGAAGAAGCCTCCCGCTGCGAGGAAAATGACGAGTTCGGTGAAATCGGACAGGATTGGGGAGGAATGCGGCGATGGCGATGACGGGGAGTAGCAGTAGCAGCGAGGGCGAGGAGGATGATTCCGAGGAGGAAGCGGAGGTGACGCCCAAGGTTTACTTCACCAGCCGAATGCGCTCAAGAGGACGGAGTTTGCTAGTCAGCTCAGGACAGTGTGCTTGGGGTCCAGGAAGAACCTGTGCATCAACAATGGTGAGTAGATCTGTTAAACATGGCGCTTTACTTTACGACAACCTCTATCAATGTCACACGCCAGCGATGGTTGATGCATAATTATGCGCTGCAGAAGTTCTGAAGTTGCACAGTGTGAATCGGATTAATGAGAGGTGCTTCAAACTAGTTTCTTTCGCATCTAATTTTAAATCCAAATTCTATATTAGTAAATGTATTCCTATTATTGTTAAGCTAATTAATAACACAAATATTAGAAATCACATGCTTATGCTACATGTCTCACTTTTAGAAAATTATTGATGAAAACATCTTATTTTCATATATATTTTACATTTTTACCACCAATCGTTAAGGTCTATTTAGAAATAAAGATGTCCATAAGTCAACAATATTTTCCTTAAAAAATGTTTTAACCATGTTAATGCAAACTCATTGATTTTTCAGTCATATAGTTAAATTATATTTATAAATTTAAAATTGTACAATATAACTATATTATATTATCATAAGATACAAAACGTAGTTGTAGTGAAACAATGGTGTGCTATATTGAAGTCATGTATATTTGATTTTTAAAAAAGTCATGTATATTTAGAAAATTATTTTATTTTACAGAACTATATAGTATATAATTATCTATTTTTATATAAAGTACAATGTAATTATCTAAAATAAATAATAACCAATATACAATGCAATGTAATTATCTATTTTTAAGAAACCTTCAAGTGCCGCAACACCGCGTGGCAATTGTGCCGGATGTCTCAAGTTTATTGTAATTGAAACCTGTAGCAAAGCACAGGTTTTTTGCTAGTTGTGATAGAAGCTTGATGTTGGCAAGCATGCAACACACTCTTAGTGGTGAGGGCTATAGAAATAACGATTTTCATAACATCATATGTACAAGTCTTAGGTCCCTAACTTTTCTTCTCTGATAATAATTCGATGTATATTACATTTGGTCAAAAGAAAGTTTGATACATGGATGCTGTTTTCACTAGATCTAGCATGCGTACAAGTCAAAAGTATCCTTACATTCGTTCTGTAACTGATGTAGTTTAATTGCCATTTTTTATCTTATTAAGAATTATTATTATGGATGGTGTCAGTAATAACCAAATCCATAAGAGGCAAATGACATCTCCATGTGCTCTGCAAAGAACTGAACATGCATCAACATCGATGAAGGTAGGTGGATGCCCAAACCATTAACTTGTCCACTTGTGATGCACTACTACATCACTAAGCAAAAGGACGTCAGGATAAGGTGAGGAACAGCACATCCATAAGTGCAGTTGTGACTACTGCTTCAGAAAATGTCACACTTATACATATTCAGCAATGAAAAAAATAAAATGAATCTCCATGTTGTTTACTTACAAGTAGTAGTAATAATAAATGGACATGTTAGAACTTTATCAATCTTTTATCTGAACGAAGCTACACATTGCTAGCGATGTTTCATTCTACTTCTCACTATGGTAACTAGCTATCGCTCCTGGCCACTATCTATGAATATCACTGTGTTACAAGCTAGTTACTCCATGCAAGTTGTTTCAGGAATCAATCTTTGCTTCTTATGAGTCAGGATGACTGTGACTGAACTGAACCAACCTCAACATTAACCAAGGCAGGCAGCCAAAAACATTAACTCTTGTCAAGTTCTACAAATTAGTTAGGAGAAACAGATCAGGCCTGGGTTCCCAAACAAACCACAGAGGAGTTAAGTGGTCATCCACATTTCACAATACTCAACTTATTACCTGAACTCAATGATCTGAAACCACCACCCAGTCAAAACATATACAATGAAGCACACTATATATTAATAATACGTCAAATATATTCAGCACAAGTCCAAATCTGTGAGCATAGACACAACCATTATGCTCAACCAATCACACAACACCTGCAGAATAAGTAAACAACACACGCACACACATAATTTGGCACCAGTTCATGTATGTCGTTTCACACTTAACAGACAAACACACAATGAAAAACAACACTAGCACACATGAACTTCACTCGGGTAATTGGTAGCTGAATCGTAAACAAGGGCTCCTCGAGCCTAGTGGCAGACCTTGTTTTTAATCCAGCTGAATCCAAATCTCTCAACATTATTATTATTATCCTCTTCATGTGTGTTATCTGTTTCCTGGTCTTGATTTCCTGGTTTATTGTGTAAAAGATAAGGTTTGTTTTTATGCTTCTTAATGGCTTGTTTCACCTCTGTAGGTACAAGGTCACCGTTGAACTCAAGCACCCTCAGTCTCAGAAGTTTGTCGATACCGAAGAGAGACTCCATTTTCTTATAGGACCAAACTATCTTATTGATTCTAGGAGCAGATTCACTATCAAACTCGACATTGGTGATATTAGAGCAGCTGAGAATGAGAACGGTGAGCTTTGGGAACTCATCTTTGTTGAATTTAAGCTTGCTTTCAGCATAAGAATTGTCCAAGAGCATTAGCCAGTGTATGTTTGATTCCTTGGCAAAATGTCGTAGTTCATCTTCCTTCAGAAATGTACCACAAAGAGTCACCTTGGATACTTGTTTGGCAACTATGAATATTGAAGGAAAAATGTTGGTGCCTCTGTTAGTGCCGGTGGTGGTGGAGGAGATGTTGTTCAGCTCAAGCTTGTCCAGTTTGGGAAGGTTATGGACCCCAGAAAGCTTTATGTCATCAGTGACTGACAAAACGATCTTCTCAAGTTTAGGAGCTGCTCCATCTTTAAAGCTGATATCAGTCATATTTGAGCCCTCAACATAGAAGAACTTGAGATTTTTGAATTTGTCTTCCTCAAAGGTTAGCATGCTCGCAGTGTATGCCTCGCTTCTGATTTTCAGACAGAGTAAACTGGACAACGTTGTAAGGATATTCAGCCCATCTTGGTTCAGCCTAGTGCTATGTAGTGTCACCTTGGAAACTTGATTACCATCTCCCCCAACAGTTTCTGAAGAAGCTGTACCTTTTCTGTGGTTCCACTTATGCTTAGGCTCTCAAGAACCTTGGGTTGATACCTACTCCCAAGGTCATTATCAAATGTCGTTCCACTTGGAGGAGTGCTTTCCTGTGCAGCTTTGGGAAGAATAGTGATCGATAGAGACCGAAGGGACTCATGCATGTTGCTGATTGCTACAAGCAAACCCTTCAGGTGAGTATCATTGTCTTCAATAGCCACACCAAGCTTCCTCAGGTTGCATAGGGCTCCAATGTTTCTCAAATCTCGATTGCTCAGTACCATGACGTTTGATAGTACTTCTATGTCTAACATTTTTTCAATCTTTCCAGGAACCCGAACACTTCTGGGTAATTCCTTATCATTGTCAGCGTTGCTTGGACTTTGATCAATGCAACCAGCTAGCAGACGTTTCAATTTCAAGAGCATGACAGTTTTTGTTGCAGACGCAGGCACCTTGGTGTTCCTGATATCAAATATCTCTAGTTCATGGAGGTTGTTGATCTGTTTAGGCAGCTGGGTAGCATCTGTTCTCCTTAGGCTCAGATACTTGAGCAATAATATTTTGCAACATATGTACTTGAGGTACCTCTTCCTTTTCCCACCAAAGCACTGACAGTCTTCTAAATCCAGCACTTTGAGCAGGATAAACGGGGATGCCTGAGAGGGATTTTTCAAGAAATCATAAATTGTATGTGAGCCACGGAGCCGGAGATCATTGGAAATTGAGAAGTGGCGAGCCAAGTGATGCGATAGGCGTGTCTGTATGGTATTTTGTTTCTTAGCAATCCTGGTAATGAATTCATGAACCAAATCATCCACCTTGCAACTTTTGGCATCACCTGTGGCACCAATGTCAGCAGGATAAACCAACCTACACTTGATAAGAGTGTCAAAACATCGGTTAGCTTTATCCACTGAACTGGGCCAGCTCCATTCGTCTGTAGTTATCAATCCTTCTGCAACCCAGCGTCCAATCAAGGTTGACCGCTTGATTATGTGTCCTCTAGGGAAGATGGACAGATACAACAAGCAGAACTTGTAGTCCTTAGTTAAATCTTTGTAGGAGAATTTGATAATCCTCTGTGCAATACTACCCAATGATTTTGAGGAATCCGTTTGCAGGCTGCTCAATAAGTTGTCCAGTTCTTCGCTGGTCCTCATAGGGTTGGCATACAGGGCACGAGTGAAGATCTCCATGCATAATTCATGTGGCTTACACCTGTCCAAGATTTTGCCAAAAATGTAATTTTCTTCTTGCATCTTCTTACTTGTGAATTGGAGCACAGTAGCATGGTAGAGGCCAACAATAGAAAAGTCTATTGGGTCCCATCGTATAAATTCCTGTGGATAGCAATATTGTTTGGCCTCTTGGGCGTTCTTTGTGGTGATGATCACTGCACCAGCCACATAACTCGTGAGGCTCAAAGCTTGTCTGGTCTCCTCCCATAGTGATCCATCATTATTCTGGCCTACTTTGAGGATAATTACCGTGTCAGAGGTCAGATAATTTTCAATATTGTCCACAATCCCTTGGATCTTCAATAGTACTTCAATGTTTTTCTTCATGATCTCGATCTTCTCAACCATAGTTTCTTTAATGATAGACACTGCAAGAATAAAGCCATTCAGAAACAATAGTGTTACGCTTTTATAAGCGTCTCTACATCAATAGCTAGAGAGACATTTCCACACAATTTTAAGAACACATCAATATGACAGATATAAGAATATAGAAAAGATTTAACATTTATAATACAATAAACATGTTTTTATATGCTTTAACACGCTTTGATCTGTTGGTAGCGAACGTGAAGACAATTTTTGACATGTTCTTTAGGACATCTAAAAATTATATGATATATTTAGAGATGCTTTAACAGTATCCAACCATATGAAACATAGTTATTGACACATTATTGAAACATATACAAAATGAGATGACATTACCCATGTGTTGATCATATCTACCCTAATTCAAAGACATTTTTGACACTATTGAAAATCCTAGAGATGGTTGGATGGTTTCAATATGAGATGGTTGGATGAGCTTGTATAAAACAAAGAGGTCATAGGTTCAGCTCCTACTAATTGTACGAATAAGTAAATTGCTTAGAAGGGTTTCTAAAATAGTATGTTTGAAACGTTATATACAACATGCCTACATTAGTTGAAACATAATATAAACGTATGAACAAAAACATGTCAAAGTTTTTATTAACACATCACAAATCATATGTACTCTAGTACATATGTATTATAGACACATTTATAAAAGTGTATCTACAAACATATGTACGATTTACCAAGCCTGACACGGTACATGCGAACAAGGTTAATATGTGCTACTTTTGGCTACAGACAAAATAAACGTATCTAAGCCTTGGAGAAAGCATATCTAAACAAAAAGGTGTTTTGTAGCAGTAAGAATGTGGGATTCAAGGGAGATAATCAACTTTACCTGTTAATTGTTTTCCGTCAGATTTTTCTTCCTTCACCACGTGTGGGATTCCTAGTTGATCCTGACTGCTCACTGTGGTCCTTGTGGCTCGTGTTGCTGCCGAACTGTCTTGCACCTGGTCCTGATCCTGCAGTGTCTTGCTATTGCTGGTCAACAGGACTGGAAACACCTCCCTGAGGATTTCTTGTTTAACCGTGTCGGCAATTTCTTTGATTTGACCATGACGGAGTGTAGCCGTTGTGATCGTTTTGTCTTGTCCGGGGTCTTTTCTGTCGCCCATCCAGGGGAACACCTCCCTGAGGACGTGTTTATATTGTTCTTTAGAGAGATGAACTGGAGGCAGCTTCATTGCGTCTCCTTCGAGGCGCTCTTTGGGCTTCCTGGCTTCCAGATGCTCTTTAAGCTTGATGGCTGTCGCCTCAATTACTTTGTTGTAGAATTCTTCCAACGTGGACCCAGCTTCCTTCTTCCCTTCACGGCCTTGTTCGGCTGCCGCAGCAGATGACTGGAGCAGCAGCAGCAGTAGTGCACCTAAAGTTTCCTTGGAGATTTTGCCCTGCAGCCTGGGGTCCTTCATTTGTCCCAGGTATGACTGCAGATGGTTGCCCGCAATCACCTGCTGAATCTCTGTGTTGACGACGATGTTTCGAAACTTTTCAGAAATATCCATTTTCTCGATATTATCTCTGATTTTACCATGCACCCTCTCTTTTTCCGAGGAAATGTCCGATTTCCTTTTGCGCTGAGCTTGAAATTCAGAGTGCTGCTGCTGCTGCACATCCTTAATAAGAGAAGAAGCACGCGGCTCCAGTTCCATAAGAAGAGCAGCAGCATGCTGCTCCACCAGTTCCCCAATAGCGGAAGAAGCATGCCCGGCTTGACTAGCATGCTCGAGCTCGAGCTCCCGCAGGACGTAGTAGAGAACGTCCTCCGGTCCCAGTGGTAGCGAATCATCGTGCACTGATGGGATGTCAACCAAGACATGGCGCACTTGGCACGCATCCAACGCCTCACGTGCAAGAGCGCCGGCTTCGTCCTCCTCAGGTGTGCTCGGTGCGAAGATGGCGATGGATGGTGGTCTCATCTCCTCTGGCGCAGAGTGCACTACGCCATCCATCCATTCGAGTAGCTTCTGCTTCAAGTAGTCATCCAGAGAGCGGAGCTCAAAGACTAGCTTCTGCTCAATGGAATCCTCCAGAGAGCGAGGCTCATCAAAGACCACCGCTGGTTGATTATGATTGCCATCGTCCCCGGCACCTTTGCTGGCAGCGGCCATGTCCACCGGCAAGGTGCTCGGCGCTTTGACATCCTTCGCCGGGACCACCACACCGTACCTCTCGCGCCGCTGGCCGACGTCGCGCGCCCGCTCCTTGAGCTCGCGCAGATGGGTGGCGGCCCTACGCTGCGCCCAGACCTTAGACAGGTACCAGAAGGGCCAGAGGAGGTGGCGCTGGAGGCCACCCCTGGCGAGGTGGATGTCGGGGTTGCCGCGGTAGAGGTAGAGGTCGATGCGGTTGTTGCAGTCCACGGCGAGGAGCCGGACCTGGTTCATCCAGGTGCGGACCTGCTCGTCATGCTCGCCGCTGCGGGGCACGTTCCGGGCCAGGTACAGCAGGAAGCTGTTCATGCTTTCCATCTCCTCCTTGATGAACTGCACGTCGCCTCGGACACCGCCCAGCAGCCGCGCCTCGTTCCCGATGACGCCCAGCAGCGAGCTCACGGCACCCGACGCAAATTCGGCCATGGCTCCGCCGCTGGCCGACCGCCCGGCAGACAGCTAGCAGTGTCTTTGTTGATTACTTTACAAGCTACGAGTGTGGCTATGCATGCCCATGGCTTGGTGTGCATGGGTAGGTGGCAAACATTCTTAACATGCCAGAGAATCCACGCAATTGAACCAGCCAAGGCAAGCAAGCGTAATTAATATATATGGTAACTTTATTTTTCTTATTGAAACGTGGTAACTTTAGTTTTATTCCTTATACATGAAAAGAGGGCAAGGCCTTCATCAACTTTAGCTAGTTGATGGTCGGATCCGCACTTTGATACCGGCCAGAACTAGTAAACAAGATGATGCTGATTATTATAAGCTACGGGACGATGTGAACTAAAGCTCACTCTTGGGTCTTTATCGATCCGATAAATACAATACCAGGTTGGTGCGTGGTGAATATTTTTTATTCATCCGTTCATTTCATTTTAGGCCTTTTTCTTTCTCTTCTTTTACATTTTTTTTACTTGGCTTCTCCTTGCACAAGAAGATGCATGAGGCTGAATTGATGTTTCATGCACTTCTGCAGGTTTCTACAAAAGGAGAAATATGTAGTTATGCTCGAGGCGGCCCGTGTTTTCTAGGTGGTGGTATGGCAAATAATCCTCTTTGAGAATGGGTGTCTGATGATGAATCCATCTGATATGTCTGTTTCATTAAATTAGTGTGTTCCTTAAAAGTCATTTTTACATTTATTTTCATAATAAATAATACAGAATTATTAATAACCTTAATACTATATATATATACTGGTTCAATTTGGCCTTTGCTAAAGAAACTGGTAAACAAGTACTCCCTCCATATTGAAAATAGATGTCATTCTGGCTCTTGGCAAGTATTCACAATTAGATGTCGTTTTGGCCGGAACTATATCCGTAAGATGTTATGGAGCTGGGGCCTGGGGGTATTACAAATCCTAATTGATAATGGGTGGCTGATTTGGTATGTCTATTTTAAAATGTCAGTACTATTTTATAATACACAATAAAGAATAAATGTAATACTATATATTGGGTCGATTTGCTACAAGTTACAAGGAAGGAAAACAATGCATCTATTTAATTTACTAATGATTTTTCGGCCAACCATAATGTTATGAAGAATTTCCATTGAGAGGATGCATATACGGTACAAGAAATAACGAAGGCATCCTAGAAAGTCTGGGCACATCATGTGTCGAGCCATTGTACCTAGGATAATCAGCCCCGCCACCGCCATTGTACCTAGAAAAGCATGCATATCACGATCCAGAGGGTTTTCAGTGTAGACGCGTGTCGTCAAGAGGGGCACATGGAGCTCCCCGAGTGGAGAGGACATGTCAGCCACAAATATTGTTGAGGGGTCATATTTGGTACTTTTCTAAAGAAACTAGTAACAAAAGGTGGTCCTGCACTGTTGGCCATTATCATTTCATTTCATATTTTTCAAGAATGACAAATTAACTTTTTGTTTTGTTCTGTGAAATGAAACTACACCTCTCAGTATAAATTTTTTTGTCACGGTTTCATATGTATGGCGAAACATTAATTAATTGTAATTAGGTGACACTTAGTTGTTGGTTGAGGGTGTTCAAAATGAAAAGGAAACGTTTTCAATGTACTTTCATTTGTCTTTCATTAACTTGGAAATAAAGGTCACGACCTTCACTAGGATGAAAGGCTTCACCTCTCTTTTATATTAATTTCCTTACCGTGTCATCTATTTTTCTAATGTGACAACTAATTAATGCCAAATGAAAGGTCCATTGAGAATGATCTTAAGCCGCGAGATACAAATTGAAGCAACTCTCTCAGTCTTTATCGATATAAAATATCGAGTTGGCATGGAACAAGCATTTGGTTATGAGAACCTTTACGGTACATTTTACTACTAGTAATTACCATCAATATTTTGAAATAGTAATAACTTTACTGGGGTATTTTTGGGGAACAAAAACTAAATTGTAGTAATATGTACCATAATTTTGAGGGGACTTTAATTTGATATCCATAAACATGAAATTTCACATTTAAATTCAAATATCATGAATTCGAGCTTTCTCAAATTTTAAACATTAATTGCAAAAATTTGGAATTTGAATTCTTCAAATCTCAAATTTGGATTTCATGAATGTAAAATTTTGCTAAATTTGAAATTGAATTTCTCAAATTTGAAATTTTGGAAGTTTTGAATTTGAAATTTGCAATTTTATATTCGATTTTCATGAATTTCAAATATACGTCTGTGTAAATTACAAGACTCCTCAAAATTACTACCACTAAATTTACTGGTAGTAATATGCACCGTAAAACTCCTATTGGTGGCCTACTGTTGGCTCTGCCAGTGGACTAGCCCCCAGCTGTCATTTTATTCTCTTGAGGTTAATTGGCAGTGGTAAGTGCTCGCATGGCTCAGAAAATCCATGAAGTAGAAAGCATATCGTCGTTAATTAACTCATTTCTCTCGTAGCACCCGATGCCAGGTCGCCTTATTCCTTTCCTTCCCCATACCGGAAGATTCATTTCTTTTTTTTTTTGTGAAAAACAAATATGAAGATAGTGCGAGGAAACATACGAGGAAAGATGTCTGCACTTCTTAACATGCGAGGAAACCGACCCTAGTCGCTACTGAACCACTCGACACGTCAAGTATCATCTTATTTATCAAACATTCTTTGGTAATTTTGTAAATTGCAACTTGCAAGCTGAATGGAGTAGTTACGAGCTTAGGGGACTCTGGGCCACTTTGGTACTTTGCTAATAAATTAGTAAGTTGAACTGTTGCTGGATTATTATACCCAAAAGCTCTATCCATCTTTATCGATTCGACAAAAATCAGGTTAGGGGCCAGTATTTGATTCCTCAGTTCATTTGATCTTTGCTCCTTTCCGATCCAAGGAGATACATTCGATTCCTGTCTTCCGGCCGATGCAATGTTACCACGATGCAAAAGTCACCAGCGGTTCATGGTTCTTTGCCATTATTGAGAGAGGCGTACAACGTTTGATTGCTCACTGCCATCTGCTATTGTTTGCCATGTGAACCTTTCGTGTCTCATGCAAGTCGCAAGTGATTTTAACCACTTTTCCTCCCATAATGTTTCATTAGCAGATGTTTTCGTTCGGATACACCGAGCGACGGTAGCATTTTTATATCTCTCACTATTGGATCATGTGCGAGGACATGCTAGTGGAACTGAGTTAAATAGGGACAGTACCAAGAATCAGTCAGAAGTGTTTGTTACAAAATGCAATTGACAAATACACTGGTGTGGCTTTTTCAACATATATAAAATCAGACCCATTGTGCCTATCAGAAAGCACGCATGCTCCAGTCGTTGTTGACACTTGAATAGAACAGGGCTCTGTTTTTAGGTAACTGAACAACTGGAACTCCGTAAGACCTAGTGTTCCAAGGAAAACCGACAGTGCCCGTTCTTTACCTTTTTGTACCTTTTGAATCAATACTGATAGTATGTTTCCGTGTAACCAGAAAAAAAAACCTTCTCTGTATTGTATTGGCAAGATATTGTTATCTACAATAACTATATAGATCATACTAATTAAATAGATTAACTCCCTAAAGCTCTGATCATGTACGATGAACTACACCATTTAGGGTGGTTTGGTTTGTTGGCCAGTAGAGCCTGGCTCGCACCTGGCCCATATACAGGGCTTAGTTCAGAAAGGCTACACAGATGCAACATGCCTTTGTTGCATTGACTGAACTAGGCCATACAGGACGAGAACAACAGCTTTTTTTTTTAGACCTTGTTCGTTTTATCTGTTCCCAGGCATGGATTGAGTGGTTCCAGCTCTTTCACTTCATAGGCAATGGAATGGTGCTAGCCCTTCAAGCTATGGAATGAGCTGTAATCGAATGGGTTCCCATACTAATCCATGCGTAACGAACGGTCATTTTGAGTTGGACTGGATCAGTTCCACATTTTTCTATTCCATACGGTTTGGGCTACGATCCGTGTTGTTCTATAGTAAAACGAACAAGCCCTTAATGAGAAACACCTTATTTCTTGGTTGCACATCATCATAGAAAATTTGCATAAGAGATACACATCCATATATTTGATTGCCTGAATGTTACAGAGTTTGAATACCTTGCGTAGCAGGCATGGTGAGGTTACCACCTCAGTTTTTTTTTTTTTTTTGTTTACAGGGCATGCAAACAGTTGCTAACATTTGAAAGAAGATGGTTCCACAATCATGGAAATTAAGGTTGCAATGATGATAAACTGAACAACTATGATGACATCTTTGAATGATGTATCTCCTCTTGTGGTTGATTGCTATGGGCATAAGAATTTCATCAGTGTTATGGTACTAGAAAGGAGCAACTTTTCCTGCCTTTAAAGGATCAGAAGCATAAGATTTTCATCAGTGTCTTGTAACTTCGAAGCAAGCTCTTGTGAAACCATGAACTTGTTCATGACATTATTTTCAGGTAGAGAAAACTCCAGTTTTGCAGCCACAATGAACAACATACCAAGTCATAATTGCTATCCTGAAAATAGCAAATGTGACAATGGAAATGTATTCGAACAAAATATGAACAAACTTACAGAGTGAAGAAATCCTAGTCAATGTAATTTGTGCTCAGATTAGTAATAAAACGTCGTAGGCAATGTAGTTGTGTTCAAATAATTCAAGAATGAAACATATCACATCACAGGCTAAGGAGTTGTGCTTACATCATACGAAGATGAAACGGATCACATGAAAACGGGTCCAAACTACGCGGGGAGTTTCCTGCCAATTAATTTGTCCGCTTGCACACGCCATCGAAGCCTCGATCAAAGAACCTTACGTATGTGCATCTGCGATTTCGTTTGTGTTCGCCGCTGCCGTCTCCGCCTCACGCTCTGACCCACCAAACGGGTTCCTCTTTGTCAGGAATCAGCTTCTTCATCAGGAATCACGATCCCACCTCCGCCAAGGTGCGTCGATAACACGTGCTGTAGGCACGCCATGGAGTGATGCGCCATGCGTGCATGAGCGTCTGGCAGCGGCATGCGTGAGCACGGGCAGAACGCTGTTTGAATGCGGGCAGAGCAACCAAGACCAGTAGCAAGCTGGCGTTTCATTTCTTGTTGTGCGATTACTGGAGCTAGGATCGGCGACCGTGTGTGCTATTTTCTTAAGAATTGTAGTACTCCCTCATTTTCATTTTATTTTTTGTTCTGAAGGTGTTTCTGAATACCTAAGTTTATAGAATGTTCAATGAATCTAGACAAATAATATGTTCAAGTTCAAAGAATGTTCAATGAATCTGGTAGAAAGTCAAAATGACAAATAATTCTGGATAAGGGGAGTATAATGCAGCAAGGAGGAACGAGCTTGGACAAGCAGCAGGGCGTTTTTCATGGAATTACTTGGTCTGACATCAACTTACCTGGTCTCTTGCTCATGAAGCTACCATTGTTAGAACCACCAGATCTTTTAAGTGTAGAAACTGAGGGGAATCAACACTTAGCTTTTGGAGATTCCACGACCGTCGTGACACCCATACCTTGCAAAGCAAGGGGGATTGTCGCACTGGACCACTTTGGGAGACATCCGACGAAGCAAACGTCGTAGCACATACACATAGGAAACTTTCACGATTTACAAATACATAATTAGGGTACATGAGTATAATATTTTACATATGAAGTTTAAGTATTACAATACAGAGAGTTTAAAGTTCGAATTTTACATTACATTAATCTACATGCGAAAGCGTAAAAGAGTCTCGACGATACATAAACTTATAACACCACATCAGCCTATAGACATGGCATCAATCTTGAGTTGGTGACGATGGAACCCACTCTATAGTCCAATCTTTGGGTTCCTCAGCTTGCCCACAATATTTGGATTGTGGCACGCCTGAAAAACAATTAATCGATAAACCCTGAGTATCTAATATACTTCGCAAGTTTTACCCGACAAAAGTGGTTTCAAAACCCACTCCTGGTATGCAAGGGGGCTTGACTGGCTTGCTGAAATTTATTGCCTTTTTCCCTTTGAGTATTCCAAGGTTTAATTGAATCTACAAGGGCTAATGAGAATTAAATATCATTAACAGTAAAAAATTTAATTAAGTTACTGTTAGCTGTGAAGTTGAGAGTGTTAGTGGCTTGAGTGTTGATCGGCGCACTGGACGTGCCCATCAGCACGAAGGCATGTGGTGCCGATCGGCACTGCCGTGCCGATCGACGTCTGGCTGGTTGAGATCTTGTAACATTAGAGACTTAATTAGCTTAAATAAAGCTATGTGAGTAACCAGATATTTACTATTTGAGATCGCAACCAGAAGGTTTAATCAGATAGATCACAATGGCCTAATCAAGAATTGATAATTCTCAACAACAACAAGATTTTTGGTTTTGTTTGGATATTCAGCAAAGTGTGCATAATTCCGAGGTGGAAATTAGCACTGCATGAGTAATTTTCTCTGCTGGAAATGAGTAAAGCAACGTCTCCCTTCTCTATAGCGAGACAATGGACTAATTTTCTCTGCAGCGAGAGGCAACACTTTGTCGCTATGGCTACCATGTTGGAGCACATAGCACAACGCGTTACCTTACACACTTCTTAGACCTTACAATGTTTTATTGATGCGCTTTCTTTTAAATCTATTTAATTAGGTCATAGGAAAATGGCTTTAAATCAAGGTATGTCCAAACTATATGCATCATTCTATTATCCATCCAATTTATTTCTGTCGTGCTTCAACTAAAAACACATTATAATAACACTGTTATCACGGATGTTTTGCAGGTTTGACATGATCACTTTTATAAAGATGTCTTGTGTGTTCTTTCGTTAATACAAAATTGTTTTTTTCCTATCCTTTCTATAGATGTATACAATACGACTATTAGATACTCCTTTGCCATTTGCTTTCTAGTGTACAATTGTAGGTAGAAGATTCAAGACTTAAGTGCGATGTAAATGTGAATTATTAGTGTGATGCATGCGACCATGTTTTTCTTAATGACTTAACTACTTATTAGTTCAAAATTATAATTTTAAAGTTAATATCTTTTAGTCCCGCTGTAACGCGCGGGGTTATCAACTTGTTGTTTAAATGTTCGAGCCATTTTGTGTACAACCAACCGAGTATACTATGTGAATAAAAAAGCCAGTTTAGTATGTAAAGGGCGTCATTTGGATAAAATGAATTGTTTGGAGGAGTAAAATGGAGCTTTTCCTAGGACGTCCTATCTATAGACCGATTGATGGGATCTCCTCGATAGATCGGCCCACGCCTCGCTCGAAGCCAGCCCACGGGCTCTCACCTTCTTCTACCTCACGACAAACGGCCACTGCCCACCCCAGCAACCACCTCCGGCGGTCGGCGGCACCGCCTACACCCACCGTCGCGGCCCGTCATGCTGCCGCCACTCGTGAAATTCTACGACCTCGACGCCCTCATTGTCTACCTCGCCCATCGTCGACCGGCCACCCACAGCTCGATGGCACGGCGCCACTCGTTGCCTCGCCGCACCGGTGGACCGCGACCCACCGCCGGGTCACGACCACCACCCTCGGAGCTCCCTCCACGTCCGGGAGATAGACTCACCGGAACCCTATGTGACGCCCCACTCTAGAGAATACACCGTGGATACGTACCAATCCCTGGAACAGTAGTTGGTACGCACGTAGATGATACAAATCCAATACGACAACCTTTTTTGATTCCTCATAGGGATAACTAGGGAATACATGGTCTAGATTACAAACAAAGTGGTGGATAGGCCAGCCTCAAATAAAGGAAACACAATGGAAAGCTTCATGAACTTCACATGCAACTTCGAGCGAAGGACACAACCTACTCGTCATCTCCGTAGAAATCTCCATCTTCGTCCGAATGATTAAGCAACAGATGAGTACATAAGGTACTCAACAAGCTGTATACTAGCAAGGGTATTTATACATGCATTTAGGGTTGTGGTCAAGGATTGCGTAAGGGTTTTGCCGAAAGCGCGAATGCAAGGGCTCACTCGTAGACTCAAGGGGGTTTTCTAAGAGGAAAACAATTTGTAATTTTAGTTGGTTGGATCTGAAGGAGATATTCATTGGTCCCGACACGATAAGAAATAGATAGAGCTTGCCTCCTAATGCGTCCTTGAAGTCTTCCACGTAGTTCGGGTCCTCGGGCTCCTGCTCCTGATTCTCCTCGTCTAGAGACGGTGTTACTATACGTAAGCTATTGCCACATAAAATAACAAAGATAAAACACAATAAAGAATAACCAAATAAAATGGAGTAGAGAGGAAGGCTACTGGGGCTAGGGTTTGTTACGACGATTCCAACGGTGTCGGAATCGCTCGAAACGGAGCCACGGTTGAAAAGTTATGGTCTGTCGGAAGTTCTAGGGGTGTTTTTGTAAAGTGGCCAGGGCTTCTATATAAGGGAAGGGCATTGTTGTGAATTTCTGGAAAGTGGAAGGCCTAAAATGTAAAAATTGCTTTTCGGTTGGGGACAAGGGGTTTTATTGAAATTATAGGGCTTTACTTCTAAATCTAGAAAAGTGCAGGGGCTAAATGTAAGGATCTAGGTTTTGGGTTTTTTTAGGATTTATTTTCTAATAGAAAATCGGTGGGAATGGGTTTGTGGACCCTATGGACCGGGCCGGTGAGCTGGTCCACAGGTCCAGGGTGGACCAACGGGCGACGTTTCTAGGGGGCTCGCCGAAATCGACGATTCCGGCGGCTAGTGACGGCTGGAGTGGGGCGGCGGGCACGCCGGTGACCGGCGGGCCTCGACGGAGGTGTGGGGAAGGTTGACGGCGAGCGGTGGTGCACGTCGGAAACGAGCCTCTCAGCCGGAGGGCAGCGTGGCGGCGACGTAAGGTGCGAGGGGCTGTGCGGGGGCGGATTTGGTCAAGCGGAGGATTGGGGAGGTGCGCGCGCACGCGGCGGTGTTAGGCGGCGCACCGGCTCCGGGCCGAGGGGGGCCTCGGATGGTGTGACGGTGGAAGGGGGAGAAGGGGACTGGTGGTGGACGGCGGTGAAGCGGAGGGAGGGGGAGAGGATGAGGCCGACGAGGGAGACTTGCTCGCTGGAGCTCCGGGCTGCTTTGCGGCCAATAGCGGTGGTGGAGGGCAGAGGTGCAGCTAGGCCTAGGCGTTCGGTTTTACCCGAACTTTCGGTTCGGTTAGTTCGGTTTCTTGAAAGTCTGGTTTTCTAAAATCAATACCTGAACTAATGATCATGTTTTAGATACCCAAAAAATTTGGGTACCTAAATTTCGGTTCGGTTTTCGGTTATAGCTGAACTACCCATACTTTTGACCACCTCACAATAAAACTCATAAAAAGTTATCAATCCATCACTTAGCATCACAAATAAACTATTAATTAAGTTATGAAATATCATAGTATAGTGATAAACTTTCTAAATTACGAATCAGTTGACTAAAAAATATAAATGAATTTAAATGGTATAAAACTTATGTATGAACTATATGTTTAATAACTTCGGTTATTTGGGTAGTTTGGGTACATGGCACTAAGATCCGAAGTTTAAATGAAAAGTTTGGTTAGTTAGATTCTCTACCCGATCTAGTACCCGATACCCGGAATTTTGATTATTTCGATCTCGGTCTTTTGTTATCGGTTTTTATGCCCACCTCTAGGTGCAGCTATGGCCGAGACGCGGTCACGGCGGCGGTGCGCATGAAGCGCGGGTAGGGAGGGGGCCGGGCTGGAGGCGTGGGAAGGTGGGTGGAGGAGGGGCGGCCACGACGCCCGCGGCTAGACGACGTCCGACCGCTCCGGCTGGCCGGGAGCGGGAAGCGGAGGGGCCTCGGGCCAGGTGTCGTCTAGGCGCGGCGTCTCGACCGAGAAGATAAGGGCGACGAAACGACCGAGGCGAGGGGTGGCGTTAGCGGCACGCGCTCGGAGTACGACAGATGCTCGGTTGGAGCGGCGTGGGGACGGGCGGCCGAGGCAGCCGATGCCGTGCGCGATGAGGAAGATGGGGGCTAGGGCGGGGGGGGGTGTTGGGCGGCCCGATTAGGTTTTTAATCCTTTTCTATCTTCTTTTTCCTCTTTTCTCCATTTAACCCCAATTAAATTTCACTAAATTCGATAAAATCCAATTAAATCAAAATAAATAAAAGGAGATAAAATCCAATCAAATGAAGAAAGAAAATTAGACATGTTTTCAAGTTTTCATTTTTTTAAAAATCTATGTGTTATTGCTATATGTCTAAATTAAGTTTTAATTTCCTAATTATTTTAGAAATGTTTTTCCTGAATAAAAATAATATAATTTATTTAGTATGCTTTAATTTGGCCGAAAATCGAGGTGTTACACCCTAGCCGCCGGCACCACAACCCAACCCGAACCCTTAACTTGACCTCACGACACCCCCTCTCGCCTCCGCCTCCACCTCTCGTCGTGCTCTGCCACCCTCCGCGCCGACCTTGCCACCAGCTCGTCGGAGGGGATCCCGACCGTCAACGGGAGGCGCACGAATCTCAAACACCGATCGATGCGGCGCCTCCCATGGATGGATGGATAGATGTATAGGAATTACCCTACTACTACCCCTGCTTTGCATTGTGTACAGCCGGCTCAGTTAACCGAGCAGTTGGGCTAGATTCAAATGTAGGCCCAACTCTATTGTTGACTTCCAGTCTCCAAAGGAGGCATCACCTCCCGGTGTGGCGAGTCCAACCGCGCGGGAAACACAAC
The DNA here is from genome assembly GCA_031894775.1 of Chloris gayana. Lineage (NCBI taxonomy): Eukaryota > Viridiplantae > Streptophyta > Magnoliopsida > Poales > Poaceae > Chloris > Chloris gayana. The sequence goes on from JAUNZO010001057.1 coordinate 18,585, forward strand.
ACCTCTCCCGCCTCTTGCCGCGCGTTCGACGAAATGCCAGCTCCACCGCCGCCGCCGCCACCGCGGCAGGACTTCCCGGCGTTCCCGTTCACGCCGTACCCGATCCAGAAGGATTTCATGTCCTTCCTCTACGCCGCCCTCTCGTCCGGCCCCGGATCCCTCGCGCTACTCGAGAGCCCGACCGGTGAGTGAGCAACCGCCATCTTCCCCCTCGTCCTTCACCGCCGCCTTCCTCGAAACCTAACGAATTGTCGGCGTCGATTTTCCCCTTCCTCAGGCACCGGCAAAACGCTCAGCATCATCTGCAGTGCGCTCCAGTGGCTCGTCGACCACCGCGCCGCCGCCGCCAACCCGGCGCGGGCCCAGCCCAGGGCGCCGATGGCACCGGAGAGGACGATGAACCTGATTGGATGCGCGATTTCACTCCGCTTTCGCTGCCTCCGGAGAAGGAGACCAGGAAGAAGAAGCCTCCCGCTGCGAGGAAAATAACGAGTTCGGTGAAATCGGACGGGATTGGGGTGGAATGTGGCGATGGCGATGACGGGGAGTTCTTGCTGGAGGAGTACGTCAGCGATGGCGAGGAAGGCGGTAGGAGGGGGGCGGCGAAGAGGACGCATTGTGTTAGTAGCAGTAGCAGCGAGGGCGAGGAGGATGATTCGGAGGAGGAAGAGGAGGTGACGCCCAAGGTTTATTTCACCAGCCGCACGCACTCGCAGCTCTCGCAGTTTGTCGGGGAGCTCAAGAGGACGGAGTTTGCTAGTCAGCTCAGGACAGTGTGCTTGGGGTCCAGAAAAACCTGTGCATCAACAATGGTGAGTAGATCTGTTAAACATGCCGCTTTACTTTACGACAACCTCTATCAATGTCACACGCCAGCGATGGTTGATGCATAATTATGCGCTGCAGAAGTTCTGAAGTTGCGCAGTGTGAATCGGATTAACGAGAGGTGCTTGGAACTCCAGAAGAACAAGAAGAGCAGCAAAATTAAGGTCTGCTGATCTCAATTGGTGTTTGGACTGTAATTTGTTTCAAATGCTAGCCGACTGTTGTTACTTATACAAATTTCACTTCTATAGCCAAATGTATTATTTCTTTGCATCTTGCTATAGCGTATACTTAGGTGGATACTAGATATAGTTAATATTGCTTCTTGACCTCATGAAGTTATGATAATTTGTGGCAACTAAAATTACATCTGATTCGAAGTACATTCTTCATTATTATCAGATGGTTCGTTATCTGTTTATGTTGGATTAGTGTTTCAACACAAGAATATGCTGCAATGCTCCATTTGTTTCTTTACTGCTGGTTTATTTAATTGTCATAAAAATGAAGGTTGAGGGGGAAAGAGAAAGGCGCGCCAAGCAAAGACCTCTTGTGGCTGCCCAATGTTAAGGAATAGAAGTTTACAGAAAGAGTTCAGGAGTGAAGTGTCAGACCAAGGTGCATTAGATATCGAGGATTTGGCTCAGATAGGAAAGAAAATTGGAACCTGTCCGTACTATGGCTCACGCAACTTGATCCGCTCCGCTGACCTTGTAGTTCTTCCTTATCAATCTTTATTACTGAAGTCTGCAAGAGAATCACTTGGTATTAATCTGAGGGACAGTGTTGTCATCATAGATGAGGCTCACAACATAGCAGATTCTCTCACTAGCATGTACAACTCGAAGATCACATCTTCTCAGGTTTTTCTTCCTCTTAATTAAGCTTTCCATAAGAATCTGGCAAAGATATTTTTTGCTCTAAGCTTTCTTATCGATATTTTTATCAAATGCTGACTGCCTCACCTTTCATTTCTCACAAGACACATAATGATAAACCTATTGTCCTTCATGCACATTCAGTGATGTCAAATAAAAACAATGGTGTATTATGAGAAAATGCTAAGTGTAAAGGGTCCTAACTGTAAAGCCTTGTAGTTATGAGATTAATTTGGCTTGCCTATTGGGTTATATGGCACAAAATTCAGTCTTAATTGTTAATACTGCCATATTCTATGGTAACACTTAATTCTAAAATAAAATTAAATAGGACCATTCCCTCTATAACTTGCCACTGCACTTCTTCCTTGATAGAAATTGGGTGTCTAGCATCGTTTCCAAAATGTTCCACTTACATGTTTGGTAAACTTGAAGTTCAGAAAACAGACTTGTTCCTTCTATGATTCTAATCTTTGTATTATAACCTCAGAATCTGATTTTGGTTTTCATTTCGCATGGTTAGTTAAAGGTGGTTCTTTGCCAACTTGAAGCATATCTTGATCGATTTCACAATGTTTTGGGAGCTGGAAATCGAAGATACATCCAGACCTTGACAGTTTTAACAAGGTCTTTCCTACGGATTTTGACCAATGACAAAGATGGCGCCTGTGCTGTGACTTCTATGACGATAAACCAATTCTTGTTTTCCCTTGACATTGATAACATAAACATCGTAAAGCTTTGTCAGTATGTGAAGGAAAGCAATATAATTCACAAGGTAATAAGTTTCTTTCACTTCACATCGATCCAATCATCATATGCTTGGTCGTCATTTCATCTAAAAAAATAATCTTTGATTAACAGGATCGAAACACAAAAGGTTAATCCAATAAGATATGAGGAAAGAATTGACAATGCAGATAATGAAATGAAGTATTCTATGTTAACTTGCAGCCTCTTAAGAAAAATATAGTTAAATCATGTGAAGCATTCACCCCATGCGTGAGACTGACTAGTAGCCTTTGCATTGCTCCAAAAATTATTTACTTTGTAGTCTAATAATCAGCTCTAAAATAGAAATGGTAAGAAAATTTTTTTATGCAAAGGTACGGCCTGCAGTGGAAATATCAGATGGCCATAGCTTGACTGCTGCTTTTTCAGGTTAGTGGATATGCCAACAAATTAACTGACACCAAGGGAGGTGCAAATCAGTCTGATTTTCAGCAAGAACGTGATGAAGGAAGCAGTCTAGCATGCTTTCAAGCGTTGGCTGATTTTCTACGGTCCTTACTGAACTGCAATGACGATGGGAGAATCATAGTTGCGAAGCTCAGTGAACAATCTGAAGATGGATATCTTAAATATGTGATGCTTTCTGCAGAAAAAATATTTTCAGAGGTACTGTTACCCTTTTGTTATTTGTTGTTGCTTGGTAAAAAAAATTATTTTATTTTAGTGGTTAATTTTGTTTTCTTTCATGGTGCAGGTTACGCGTGATGCATATGCTGTTATTTTGGCTGGTGGAACTCTCCAGCCTATCGAAGAAACTAGGTTGCGCTTGTGCCCGAGCTTACCACAAAGAGATATAAAGTTCTTCACATGCAACCATATTGTTAGTCCTGAGAGCATTCTTCCAGTATCAGTTACACGTGGACCGTCAGGCAAGCTATTTGATTTCAGCTACAAGTCAAGGAGCTCTCCTGCCATGGTCTGAACTCTGCACCTGGAGTCATCTCCTTTTGTTTTCTCACACATTAGCATATATGGTGAAATTAGAGTTGTATTTGCAGTAATAGAAGCTTCTTTCCAGTTAACACCAATATTAAAATATTTAAGCTGCTTTCCAGTTAATATTTAAAATATTTAAAGCTGCTTTTCAATTAACTGCATGTATTACATTAGTTGATTTGTCTATAGGAAAGAATCTAACTAGTGTAGAACTTTTTGGCAAATCTTATCAGCAAGTTGCCCATGCATAATTTTGCTCCTTCCATTCATGATATTGCATTATTTGATCCCTTTCCAATGCATCCCCATAAGTTTTTTTCTTTTTTAGGTTAACTACGGTAGGCCAAGATGACCTGAACATTTTATTGCATGCCCATAAGTTATTACATACCATTTCATTTTCTTTTTGGAAAAATAAGTACTATACGAGTGTTTAATGGCATCCACCTGAGCTCAAGGCCTGGACTAAGCTTTGTCTATGTAGTTACTTAAGTTCGTGTTAATCCACAGCTTTATTCTTTTCTCATAGCATTTATCATGCAGTATATTGTATTTAAAACATTTTTTTGGGTTGGTGCCTAATCTTATTTTCTTACATGTACAGATTGAAGAACTTGGTCGTTTCCTCTGCAATATAGTGACGATTGTACCTGAGGGAGTTGTTGTCTTTTTCGCTTCGTATGAGTATGAAAAGCGTGTGTATGATGCATGGACAACTGCGGGTACTATTGCCAAGATTTCTAGGAAGAAGCATGTTTTCAGAGAACCAAAGAACAGTGCTGATGTAGAGGCTGTCCTCAGCAGATACAAGGTGGTAATTCAATCATGTAGTACAAGTTCACAGGACACAGGCATAAATGGGGCACTTCTATTAGCTGTTGTTGGTGGCAAGATTTCTGAAGGCATAAACTTCAGTGATGGCATGGGTCGATGTGTTGTCATGGTTGGACTGCCATATCCAAGTCCATCTGATGTTGAGCTGATAGAGACGATAAAGCATATAGAAAACATTTCAAGCTCATTTTCATCTGGGAATACTAGTTCTCGAGGCAGCAATTATGTTGATGAATGTGAACTTCAGCCTGGTTATGATGTCTTAAGAAAATGTAACAAAGGTGGAAGAGAATACTATGAGAACTTGTGCATGAAAGCTGTCAATCAATCCATTGGTAAGTGCTTTGCTTAAATGTTTAACACTGTTTTGTCTTAGCATTCTTGGCATAATTTCATGAATTTAGAATGACTTGTTTGCAGGTAGAGCAATTAGACATATAAATGATTATGCTGCAATGCTGTTGGTTGATTCACGTTATGCACACGCATCAAACAGGAGTTTGTCCTCCCCAGCTGACAAGCTGCCTCAATGGATAAAAACACGGCTGGCTTGTGCTCAAAACTATGGAGAAGTACATAGACTGTTGCTTCAGTTCTTCAAATTCAATAAGAAAAATGTTGAAATACACTGAACACTTAGTTCAGGCATTGGGACAGTTTAGCAAAACAATAACATGTAAATGTATGCCTTCTTTTGTGTCACACCCGATTTCAATAACCGAAATCGGATTCATCCGTATGTGTGCCCAGGATCAAATTTTCACGCAACAGGACAAATTATGTGATAAAAGAACAATATCTTTATTAATTCATTAAATATTTACATCAAGGACCCGTAGGTCTAAAGTAAAAGATTACATTGCAGCGGAAATTAAACTAAGCGTTGGCGTCCTTCAGCTCCCACAGGAAGTCGATCGGAAGACCGCATGCCTAGACCACCACTTCATCGTCTCCCGAATGATGTACCTTCAGCCTTCACTTCTGAATTGTGGCATGATGCAAAAAGAGAGGCAACAAACGTATGAGTACATTACGTACTCAGCAAGTGGAGGAAAGTATGACATGATTGGCCAGTCAAGAAAGGCTAACACATGGTTTAAGGCATAGAAGCACCTATGTCTAGTTCATTAATTAAACAGAGCTATTTACTATGTGATGTAACTCCAGAGATTCATCAATTATCCAAACCACGCATGTCTCCTTCCCGAGAACCATGCATCTAAACCATTATCATCCCTCTAATCCGCGTGAGGGTCCATGCCGCTCTTGACCGTGAGCACGGCTGTCATGATAGTTTACACTCTGCAGAGGTTGTACACATTTTCCCACGAGAAAGTGATTCCATCCCCTGTTGCCGGTGGACTAAAACCTCCATTATGCCCGTGCCGATCAAACACATTACACACTTCCTTTGGCGTGTGGCCGGGAGATCACTTTCAAGGCGGTTCACGGTTTCCTCCAGCTTTGTACGCGTCCACTAAGAGATCCACTAACCCGGAGGAGTAAGCCCTCCACTCAAGCAGCTTCACTCCGTTGTGCCGGATGGTTCCGAGACCTCGTCTCTTCACCACACCTCCCCTAGGACTGCCGGTATTCCCCAGCCACAACCCCCTCTCCTTCGCGCGTACTCGATCGGCATCTACCGCATACTAAGCCAAGCCGCGCCCATACTTGGCTCGTGGCTGTACGGTTTAACATGGATGGTCGCTCCATGAACCGGTCCTTATGATTCGGGTGATAGCATTCCATAGAACTACCGGTACACCCCAGCCATAGTTCCTCCACCCGTCACCAAAATCAATGTTCAATAAGTAAACAAGAAACCATGATCATTATGTTCAATTGGATCATTATCAAGCTTAAAATTATCATGTCTTACACCCAGTTAAAGCAACTAAGCATGATCTACCCTAACATACATCTAAATCCACCCAGGCGACAAGGACAAGTAAGGAAAAAGGATATGACACATAGGATTCATATTTAACAGCAATGCAATCATCTCGTAGATAGAAAGAAGTAGGTGCAATATGCATCAAGGACACGTTGCCTCTTTCTCTTTTTGCTCTTGATTCAATCTTCGACTCTTGCTCTTCAAATTCCTTGATCCGACCGTCCTATAATTACGTCACATCGAGCAAGCATGCAAATAAACATACAAAAAAAACTAAGAAACAGAACAATACATCATACCAAAAGACTATAAAACAATTACTAAAGGAAAGTAAGCGTCGCTACGATTCCGTGAGCACAAAAATCATCTAAATTGGAGTTACGAGCGAAAAGTTACGAAGGTTTCAAGTTTTAGGGGCTAAAACACAATTTATAAAAAGACTAGGGGTGTTTATGTAAAAAGTCTTTATGTCTAAAACATTAGGATACAAAGGTTCAGGGGCATAAAAGTAAATTTACCATTAAATACAAAAGCTTATAGTAAAATATTGGGATTAAAACATAATTAATACTAAACTAGGGTTACTTTTCGAAAAGAGCAGAACCTAAGCGTTATTCGCCTAAATGGAAGGGGGCTAACAGCAAGTCTACTAAATATTCGGTTAAACGAATTAAAATAAACCATAAACATCGTAGGCCGGGTTCACGGAGCTGTGGGTCGCACCATACTTGCTGGTCTATTAGTCCCACGGTGGACAGGGCGCTTGGCTGGGATGTGCAATGTGCAGACAACATGAAGAAGATGGTCGCGTTCCCGTGGATTGGCTGTGCAAATAAAGATTTTGTTTAAACAGGATTATCAAGGATAGTGTGGAACATGTGAAACGCAAGGTTGAATTGTTAGGAATGCACCTCAACCAGAGATCGATGCAGGAGGATGAGATGTGGTCGCGCAGAGGCAGATCGGACGTCGGCTGCGTTCCTGGATTCGTCGGGTTAGATCATGGTGGGATCTTTTGCATACACCATGAGAAATTTCTGGAACACAACATGGTATAGGATTCTATTTAGGAAAGGATCGAAATCAAGCACAAATGGGATAAACATTACCATCATGCGTGCTGGATGGATCCAGAACAGGGACAAAGTTCATTGCGCAGCAGATTGCCGTTGATTCAAGTCACCTCTTGGTCTAATTTTTGGATATGTTGAAGAAGACTTCATGGCACATCAGTGGGTCAATTTTCGTGCCATTTGGTTGGGTAGATCGCCGGGAACGTCGATGTCAATCAGTGGCAGTGTGGCTGGTTGCGAGAGCAGGGTGGAGCGACGGCAGCCTGGCTGCGTGGTGACGGTTTGAGGGGGTGGGGAGGACGTGCAAAGGGCCCTGGTATTTATACGAGGGGTGGGGTTGGTGGGGAGAGAAAAGGAAAGGGGAACAAGATGATTAATGCAATTAATACACGCTTAATTGCTCATTTTGTTTCCTTTTGAGTGCACGTGATGAATATGGAAGGTTAATGTGTCCAGGTTCACGCATGTGGTAGGTGGAGAGGATGTAAATGATATTGACTAGAGATACAACTATTGTTTATTAGAACAAAGGAACGTGATGAATGTACATGCGATGATATATAAACAAAGATGGTGTAAGCCGATGCACATGCGAGTGAACAAGAGGTAGAGTCGGGTTGCTGAAAAAAATGGCCTAGGAGCTAGAGAAGGGTTTTTCTTTTCCTATTCTGTTTCTCTTTTCTAATCTCTAAACTAATCGAAAACGATTTATAATCGAAGTTTTAAATACATTTTGCACCCAATAAAAACCTACTGCAACTATTCCAACATGAACGCAACAAACAATGATTATAAACCTAAATTATAATTGGTCTCAAAACCAAATTGCCCAAACATAAGAAAAAGTCATTTTATTTGTTAAAAACATTTTGGACCTAAAAATTCCTTGTTACAAATTAAAATTCTTTAAACAAAATTATTTTTATTGAACAAACCATTTTCAGAAATCACATGTATTTGTAAAGTAAACTATTTTCGTAAAATATAAACATCTTCATAGATCAAAGGCATTTGTTTTAACAAAGTATTATAATAAAATCAAAATGTATTTATTAAAGAAAAAGTTTTCATAACCAAGCAAAATAAATGGTTAATTAGTAGAATTCAACAAATCATTTTGAATCTTTTTTTGAGAAATGAATGATTTTTGTAGGAAAGTGGTTCACATTCCAAAATTGAAATTTTGGGATGTGACATTTTGTCATAGAATTATGTTTCTGTTATATCTTAAAGCAATCAGTGCAATATTCTTTTTTTGACCGAAGTCAGTGCATTATTTTTGAAGATAATTTCTTATGTAAGGCTTATAAGGTTGAGTCGCCACTCCATATTATGTTCATGCGACAGCCTGTCTGCAAATGCTATATGGTTTATGAATTCTTACATCAGTGGGTGATTTGGGATGAATAAATTGATTAATCTATCAATATTCAAGAAATATCATGATCATATTTCTTTTGTTATGAAATTATGTGATTAAAATGAGTAATAAAATTATCCTGCTGCTTCATTCTTGGTCCTTATCATAGTTCAGATTCAGATACTCTTACATGAGAGTAAATCTAATAAAATAAAACTACTCAGTTTATTGTCAGGGCACCTCAGATATCCATTTGTTACTGTACTATATGCCGGTATTTAGTGAATGCACAATACATGATCCTCTTGATACAAGATTTTATGTCCCATTTTCTTAAGATCTACATTCTACAATCAAGGTAAGTGATTTTCAATATGCAATTTGATTAATTCTGTTTCTTTGCTGTTTGGTTTGTTAATAAGGGAAACTATATCCGAAAGAAATATTGAAACAACTGCAAATTTCAGTATGTCCGATCAGGTGGGTTGAGGCTCAGTTACATAAGCTTATGTTGTGATCCTAATGTTATGCTTTCCCAGGTTCACTTTGCATTTCTAATTTCTAATTTGATTATCGCTGTGGAAAACCTGCATGAAGTTGGTGAAAATAGACCCACAGTGGTCATAATACATCCGCAGACTTTGGAATATGTTTTAATAGCAATAGTAAACAAGTTTTTTGGTCATATTTATTTTTACGATACAAATTTATTATCCACTGCATGCATTTACCGTTAACTTGCTTTGGGCCTTTGAGGTCGGCAAAACCAACGCCACCTTATTTCGGTGTAGAAAACATGTACATTTACATTCCTGACTCCATGGTCCAAATTGATTGCTTCGTCTGGGATCCTATCTACTAATATTAAGTTAGTGCCATACTAGGTTGTGCTTATTTTGCATGATCTATTTTTAAAATTTTACAATGGATATTTTCAAGTGCATCTTGTGATGACCATTATGTATTGCAGGAGCTACGATCTTCTTCAAGGGTAAAGTGTAGGATGTCTACTTCCAGAATTGCTATAATGTATTACAAGTTTCACCATATCAACCTTACTCTTAACCCCTCTAGTGGGTACAACTGTGCTCACTTGGTCATCTTGTAAGTAGTACATTGCCACTGAATTTAAGTTATTGTTGATATTAGATGTTCAAGGCCTCCCAATGATTTTGGCCCGTGTCACCTTAGGCCAGGCGATCAAGCAATGACCACCCTTGGCTTCTTTGTGACCTCGCCACATGTAGCTCCTTAGGATTTTCTCTATAAGCCTTAACCGCCCAAGGAGGGAGGTCAAGTGCCATAGCGTGATACACCACTGTCACCGTGACAACTGAACCTGTACTGCACGTTGGTCTATAAGCAGCTGCAACTGGGCCTTGACGAGTTTCTTCAAGGACAGTGGTAAACAAAGGTACTTGATTGGAAATTCACCAAGCCGACATGGAATCCTGTCCTGAACAATCTCGATGTCTTCGGCTGAACATTGGATGGGTGTCACGCTGCTTTTTTTAAATGTTTGTTTTAAGGTAAGATGGTTCCCAAAAGGGACGACATCATTTGTAAAAGAGGATGGGATAGGTCTGGTGCACCACATAATGTCAATATATTTTAGTTACCATTTGTCAATATATTTCAATTACTATTTTTTTGTCATTATGTTTTCAAACACGCAGGAAACTGCGTGTCCCAGCCTGTTTGAGAATAGCGAATAGTGCCCTCAATAAATTTTTAACATATTATATTTATACTCTTTTTGTTACAGGCCGACCTGACCCAGCAAGGGCACCCTGACATGTTAGGGTTGCTTCTCCCCAAGGTGCACTGCTAGGGAGGGCGCGCCCAGGTCGGGACTCAGTTGGGGCAAGCGCATAACCTCCCTCTGGTGTGGGGCTGGCTTTCCAAAGTGACTAGATAGTGAATCAAGAGTTGCCAATAATAAAGAGATCAGGTTTAGATTAGTTTAGTAAGTTGAGATTAAGTTGTAATAGGAACGGAAATCTCCCGAGCTGGAGTAGTCATCAAGCTAGGATCTCCCCCTCTATATAAACAGGGCATTGATCTCATTAAACAATAGAAGGAATTCTCCTATTGCTACCTTGCTGTAACGTCCCGTCACTCCGGGCCGGGCCCGCTTACACCTGATAGCTTAATAGGCCCTCAAGATTTTCCCATAGACCAGCACTAGTCTTTTCTACGCACTTTGTCCTCACTCATGCACACCCAGGAAACACTTCCTGGTCGGTCACCCATCCCTAAATTACTCCAGCACCAAACACGCTTAACCTTAGAGTTCTTTAGAGATGAGTTTCCGGAAAAGAAGTTGCAACTTGTTGACATGAGTATTCTATCAATCCTATTAAGTCCCGGGCCAGGATGTTACACACTCACCCCTTAGAAGACCGACGTCCTCGTCGGTCAACCCCAGCCAGGAACTTCCTCTCTTGGCCACGTCCATGTGTTCATCGCTAGCGCATGTGTCATGTTGTGTGACCCCTCCGGACTCACACCAGCCCTCGCACACGTGCAACACACGCGCTCGTGAAACCGTGAGAGTCGGCTCGATACCATATGTAACATCCCGCCACTCCGGGCCGGGCCCGCTTACACCCGGTAGCTTAATAGGCCCTCAAGATTTCCCCACAGTACCAACACTAGTCTTTTTGCGCACTTTGTCCTCACTCGATGCACACCCAGGAAACACTTCCCAGCTTGGTCACCCAACCCTAAATTGCTCCGGACCAAGCACGCTTAACCTTAGAGTTCTTTAGAGATGAGCTCCTGGAAAAGAAGTTGCAACTTGTTGACATGAGTATTCTATCAATCCTATTAAGCCCCGGGCCAAGATGTTACACTTGCTCTATGCCTCCCTCTCTCTTTGCCGCACGCCGCCCTCCCCTCTCTCGCTGCATGCCGCCTCACCCTCTCGTCGCACGCCACCCCCTTGCTGCCGCCGCGCCTAAGCCCTAGCTAAGGTGAAGGCGCACCCATCTAGTGTCCATCCGGTGTCCGGACTTCGAGTGATCCCCTCACCGCCGCTGCAATGGATTCCAAGGACGTTGGCCGTCCAATCTTGCTACTTTCTCGGACCCTCTACAAGGAGCCACCATGGAGAAGAACATCACCACCATCCTCAAGGAGGTGGCCGGCAACAAGGACTCCGTCGAACCATTGACCGTCACCGTCACTAGGTTGGCGAACTGCTGGGACGGCCCGGATGCCGAAACACCAAGCGCATGGAGGAGGAGAGGTGCCGCCGCGACGCCATGAAGGCGGCCCAAAAGGCCGTCAAGGACTTCTACGCTTCTTCCTCCTCGCTGGTGCTAGTAGATGTGGCTGCTACCATTGAGTCCGCCTTCTCGTCGCCCCGAGGGTTCTACATCAACATCACCCTCGCCCGATGGCCTCGCAGCCCTAGCCTTCGAGCGCCAAGGTAGATGGTCGACCCATACCACATTACTACAAGCTCACCTTTCCCACGTACAATGGTAAGGAAGATCCATTGTCGTGGATTAACCGCTGTGTGCAGTTTTTGTTGGACATCGGATTCCGGACAATGAGCGCGTGTGGTACGCCTCATACCACATGACGGACAACGCGTAATGCAGTGGTACATGTGACTCGAGTAAAGAAAACAACACGTCAACACGGGTGACCTTCGTACGACTCGTCAACGACAGGTTCGGGCCTCCTACCCGTGCCAACCCTCTCGATGAGCTGGTCATCTTGCGTCGGACCGGCACCGTGCACGACTACACCGAGCGCTTCCTGGCCCTCATAGCTCGCGTCGGGGATCTGCATGAGCTCCAACAGGTTAACGTATACACTATAAGGTTGTAGGAGCCACCGAAGATGGAGGTCGAGCTCGCACGGTCTTGGGACATGGAGACGACCATGAGCCTTGGTAGGACTTATGAAAGTCGTGCTGCGATGTTGGCTGAACAGAATCAGCCAACGGGCAAGCCACCATCTATGACTCCACGTGGGATGACTACATCGGCCTCGACATTGAAGCACCTACTAGCTCCCTGCTCTACTCCAACGGTGCCCGTTGGTGGAGGCGCCACCGCCGCTGCTGCACCACCGGCGGCCAAGGTCTACAAGCGACCGACGATAGAGGAGATGGCCGAGCGTCACCGTCGAACCTTTGCTTCAACTATGATGAGTATGTTGTTCGCGGGCACAATTGCAAGCATCTTTTCCACCTCGAGCTCCTTGATGACCGCCTCGACATGGAGGATGAGGAGGGCACCTTAATGGCGCTCATAGGTGAGAGGAGGCGCCCCATGCTGCTCGGAGGTTCCTCCTTCACCGACCATCCGCGCATCCTCATCGACACGGGAACAACACAACTTCATCGACAACAGCTATGCTAACTCTCGGATGGTGCCTCTTCGCCACGCTTCACTCTCCCTAGCTCTTCTTACGGGGATCGAGTGATGAGCCGTAGTGTTTGCCACGGATTTGCTCTCACCATCGACTAGGACGTCCACCACATCGACAGCTACACCGCAGACATGCCCAACGATGTCGACATTGTGCCGGGCACGCCATGGTTGGCCTCTCTTGGGTAGATAATGTGGGACTTCACCATGCTGACCATGTCCTTCTTCTACCATGGGCACCATCGCTCGTTGATCTGCCTCGACTCGCCTTCATGTCGCACACCCGAGCGCTGCTCCAGCAGGGGCTTGAGGCGCCTTGGGAGGAGTACCACACTACAACAGTTCATGCAAGTACCAGCTTTTCATGCAGTAGCAGCCACTATGGCTATTCTAGGTGGCCCGCATCGAGTGGATGACATCTTCAACATCACTAGCTCCCACTCGGATTTGTACGATGACCTACGCTAGGGCATCAACCGCAACCCCGACTTTGCTTTGGTTCTCGATCGTCTTGAGAGTGGAGATGTGTTCCGTGTGTGGGACATTAGAGTGGGGCTTCTGTTCGTCTATGGTAGTCTCTACATGCCAGCTTCTTCTCCGATGCTCCACCATCTTTGCACGTTCCTCATCAAGGAGGGAGAGGAGGCCATGCTGCGCCAGGTTTGAAGATACAACTAGGCCCCCTAGTGGGTTTTGGTGATAAATGACAAAGAATTGAAATGTCTAATGTTTCATTGAGCTAATATGCAGGATATCGAAGTCTACTAACCCACGTTATAAGATTGATAGCCCCTCATACAAAAGTCAAAAGATGGACTCAAAGAGAAGCTTAAATTAGTTTTTATAGTTCTTTGAGTCTAGGTTTGCCATAACTATAAAGAGAGGTGATTTAGTCTTTCATGCAGGGAATATGTGCTCAAGATACCTAAATCAAAGCTTGGATCAAAACCAAACCACTCAAAAAGCCAAAAGACCAAAGTCCAAAGAGCCAAAATAAATCACACACGGACAAGAGGGCAGTTCCGCCTCCAACTCGGAAGTTCCGAGATTTCCGAGAGGTTTTTGGCGGAACTTCCGCCAAAGACGGAAGTTCCGTCTTGGGAAATTCCACTTGGTCATATTCAAAATCTGTCAAAAGAGAAGTTCGTCTTTCTATGGAACTTCCGTGATTTCCAGGAGGTTTTTGATGGAAGTTCCGTTATGAACGGAAGTTCCGTTATTTACCCGACCAAACCCTAGCAACGGCTATTTTTGGACCCACTCCTATAAATAGATCTCCCGATCTCACTCTAGGGTTGGCTGGTGCTTTTGAACTCTCACATCTCCCTCAAGCTCTTGCTCTCATCTCTTTTTCACTCTCCTTGAGATTCAAGTCCACTTTGAGAGCCCCATCTCAAATCCAAGCTTGAGAAGCATCATCCCAACCTTGAGCACATCTTCCCTTAGCAAGCAAACTATACTTCACTTGTTACTCTTAGAGATTTGTTCTCCTAGATTGGCTAGGTGTCACCCTAGAGCTCCCAAGATTGTGGTGAACCTTGGGAAGTTTATGAAGGTTGTGATTCGCCTCCGGAAGGAAAGGAATCAAGCAAGAAGAAGAAGAAAACCAAGTTTGACCTTGGTGGTCACTTGGGGAGGATTAGGGTTGAGAGAGACCCGACTCTTTATGAGCTCCTCAACGGAGACGTAGGAATCTCTTTGTGAGGGGTCCGAACTTCGATAAACAAATCCCGTGTCTCTCTTGTGTTTTCTCACGCGTTGTCTCTTGTTCTTTGTTCTTGTTTGGTGCTTGTGCTATATTTGGCCCGATCTACTTGTGTGGGCATTGTCTATTGATTTCCTGCAGACACAACATTTCTAGGAGGTGGAGGAAACTTTCTATTCAAAGGGATTTGTAAGATTCCCTCCTTGCTTTCATTATCTTGTTTTCCCCTCAAGTCCATAACGGAAGTTCTCATCAAAGACGGAAGTTCCGTCATTTGAGAGAAGTTCCGTCTTGGACTCGACTAACTAGGTTTAAAGTGTTGTGAATTTCAGAAATTATTTTAGCTTGCCTATTCACCACCCCCCCCTCTAGGAAACTTTCAAGGTTGCTGTTGGGTTCCACCCCATGGATGCCACATGAAGGATTCGGGGGATGCCGACATCCGTGCTATGCCTCCAGGAGATGCCGATTCGACGGTGGAGAACGTGGACGTCATATTTGTGGACTTGCCATCCATGAGTTGTTCCCAGTTGGCCATATGTATTTTGGAGTTCACTCCGGTACTTACTCTTCCTCCATCATCTATAAATTTTTGAGTGTTGTTTGGACATGCTTTCCACCTCGACACCAGCAGACCGACCCCTAGGGACACATTTGTGGTGGTCATTGATGGGTTGTTGTTGCCCACACCGGAGTTCCAACATTGCTCCTTCATGGCGCCCCCTGTGGACAATGGAGACTATCCTGTTTGACTTTGGGGTGCCTCGCTGCTTCGTTGACGCTCCAAGGACGCCAGCAGTACGGGGAGACACCACATTGGCCTCCTCGCACCACCTTGTTACCACCGACTTCATCGGCAACCTCAGCTACACCTTCACATTGGACATCGACAACACTCAGCGCAACTTTCTCGATGATCTGGTGCTTGGACATGCAACAACTTCACTTCTCCTTCGAGCTTCGTTGATAGTCCCCCTTAATGGTCCTGGATGGTGCCTCCCCAGCTCAAGGACGAGCTGGCTATCAATGGGGGGGAGATTTTACAGGCCACTCGAAAGTGCCTAGATGGCGAATCAAGAGTTGCCAATAATAAAGATATCAGGTTTAGATAAGTTTAGCAAGTTGAGATTAAGTTAGGACGTGAAATCTCCCGAGTTAGAGTAGTCGTCAAGTTAGGATCTCTCCCTATATAAACAGGGGCATTGTACCTGATCTCATTAAGCAACAGAAGGAATTCTCCTGTTCCCACCTCAACCCCTTGCCACATGCCACCTCCCTGCTGCCGTCACAACTAAGCCCTAGCTAGGGTGCAGGTGCACCCTTACACTTTTCTATTTATCTAATTGGTATATGAGCTTGATACACCCATGTGCCACTTGAAAGAACACATGCGAATCTTGGTGCATAGATGTGATACTAGGTGGTGCACAAAGGGTGAAAAATTGATTGTGACCAGTGAAATTTGTTATGGACCGTGGTGTTGGTGCACTCGGGTGATGTTGCTTAGAACACTATACTAAATATGAGCATAAAAGTTAAACGTATGATTTATTCAACTTAAAATTACTCATTCTGAAAAATGATGTTGTGAGGACAGCAAGATCAGTTCAATTTGAACTAATGGTGATGTCCTATTGGCATTGATTTCGGAAAGGAGGAATATGTTTATGCAACTTTAGGAGTTCTAAATTCTACATTGAAATTTTCAATTTTAAATTTGGTGTTGGAAACTGCCTTTATGTAAGGTATCACCTCCCTGGCTGTGTTGGATTTTTAACAATCGTGAACTTTGGCATACATCTCAACAAAGTTTTCTTTCTACAATTTGAATCTAGGTTGAAACTTGGAATTTGAAATTTCAACTAGAAACTTACTTGAAAGACAAACCCAACTTGCTTAAAACTTCAAGTGGTTCAACCGGGTCTCAGTCAGGAAAGGTCAAGGTCACGTTGTGATGTGCGCACGTGTACAAATCACACAGGAGCAATTGTTGTGGCCCGATCTTCTCGTAGGATCCGCGAACTTGATAACTTGTCGCTACGCGACCTGGTGAAGAGGTAGTGCACCGCGAGGCTGTCCACACGACGAACTACCGAGACAATCACCCTTCCACGTATCGAAGAAACAGCCCACGCAATCATGCCTATAGACGTAAGGCACAAACTGGATGAACCGCAGTTCGGCGTTCTACAACTCCCTCAAGAATCGAAAGAACAAGTGTTGCAAGCCTCTCAAGACTCACACATAAACAAAAACTCCAAGAGTTTGTGTATTCTCAATTCAGATCATCAAGTAGTAGCCTTTCATTGTCTAGTACAAAATATATATAGAAATAGGGGCGTTCAGTTTTGAGTAAATGGCAGCACGAGGATGCACTAGTAGATTTTGTGGCTGACTCGCGCGTCCTTTCTGCTTCTGGCAGCAGTTACTAAAATGAACATAACTCTTTATTGGGAAGTCCAAAAGATGAATCGTTTGTTGGGCTGGGAAGTAGACTTGAAGACGCTTCCATCCATTTATAGAACACCACCTAACTCCTTGTATTCTGTCTGCAGTGATGTTTGACATTGGTACCATGCTTCTGGTTTTATTCCCATGCAAAGGCGATGAACCAAATTTTATTCATGCACACCACAGGCTTCTTGGTTCAGATGTCCAGAGGCTGGAATCCATCTTCATCCTTAGTTCTTACACTCCATCATTCCTAAGGACATTGGAACAAGAACTCAAAAGCATAGGCTCATTCAACATAAACTGATTATTTAACATAAGGTTAGCGTTCACCGAGAGAATGAATTTCCTTCTCAAAATGTTTAGTTCTACTTCTTGTAATTGGACCAACTATATCAAATTGAGTTTCATTTGAAGATGAGTGAATGCTAGGAATGTCCTCATTACGTTGTTTTTCTGACAGTTATATTTGGCCCAATTTGGCAGCATAGTTTTTTTATTAAAGATGTATTTCATTAAAAGGGCTAGATACGTGCACTCTCTCTCTCTCTCTCTCTCTCTCTCTCATAGAGCCGGAGGCCACATGTAGACCATCCATGTCACCGCAAAGAAAAAGGTCTCATCAACGACTCGTCGGACCTTGCAACGCCGGCTGTACCAGTGGCACATGGCGACCGGAGGAAGATCCTCCTTTGCTTCTTCAGTGGAGGATGGATAGGGCGGAGAGGCCAGATGGCATCACAAAGCACCGTAAGCGATTTGAATATCGTAGAAGTGGCACCAGTGGATTTATGAGCGGCTAGCTGAACTCCAGTGGATCACAGCCGTTGACAAAAAAAGCGTGAAGTGACGCCTATCCCGCCAGGAAACACACGCTGGCCTGGGAGATCTGCTTAACTCCAAGCAGGACCAAAACTTTGGAACGCAGTGTCACACCCAGTTTTAAGGCCAAATTGAATGCATTACTATATGTATCCTACGATCAATTTTCACACATTTAGAGACAAAAGTGAAGTAAACAGTATAAACCATGTTATGACTATATCATCATAAAGTAAATTACAATACCCGAATTATTACATGCCTCACAAGGCAGAAACACAACATAGCGGACACTCCACTCCACAAGCGATCAACTAGGGGGGGCGTCGCACGCCTAGTAGTAATCGTCATCAAAGAAGTCCATCTCTTCATCCGAGCAGCATGTATATGTAGCAAAAATAGGAAAGTAGCAAGCGTGAGTACGTAATGTACTCGGTAAGTGAGGGAAAGTATGACATGCAAGCTTAGAGAAGGAAAGGCTAGCATAAGATTTATTGCATAGATAACACCTATGTCTAAGTCTATAACAATAATATAATTTCGATGATGTCGCCTACACCTAAACACATTTGTCCATCCTTTCATCGCAGCTCTCCTAAACCCGTCTCGGAGAGAGAATAGCACGTCCGCTCTGCCTCCGCCACCGCCGCCACCATCCACGCTGTTGATATGCTAAGCACCGAGGTAAAGCTTTGCTTAGCACACCGAACACAAGATACGAAAATATGCGAAGTATAAAGAACAGGTGGCGAGATAACGACTCTTGACAGCGAAGTTAAATCGGTGATTATATGTGTCTCTACGGGTGACTCTTGGCATTCTTTTATAGTCGTGGAGAACCACAACTTTACATGACCATTCTACCCCTAGCCGAATGCCTCGGACCTCGAGGCGAAGCTCGATGGCATTCCGACAATGTACTGACACGCGTGGACGGTTTATCCGATGTTAAGCTGGAGAGCTCTGCGGGGTGATGCTTTGCCCGATCCTCCGGTCTTCGCTCGGGCTCCACTCCGCCTGGCTTGTAGCTCCGCCGCGGACTTTGCCTTGCTCCGCTTTGCATGGCCGGTTCCGGCGCTCCGTGCCATCTCCTTGCCTCCACTTCCTATGGTGGTTCCATGTGCATTCATTAGTGTAACAACCCTAAATACAAAAGTGCATGTTCATGTCATTCTTAAGCATATCATCTTGTGCATTGTGAAAATATTGAATTTTTGTTAAGAATTTCACATAAAATATCAAACTAAATAGAGAGCAAAGAAAGAAAGTGCTTAAAAAGAAATAAAATAAGAAGAAAATTCATGTGTAACATTTTCTTTGGCTTAAATATCATAAATAAAGATTTTACAAAACTATCCGGAAATTATTTTTGCTGTGTGAAAATAAGTGCAAGAAATAAACAAAGCTTCCCTTTTTAATTTAAACTTGAATTTTTAATTTGAAAACCATTTGGAATTTTTACCTGGACCTAAAAAGAAAAGTGCTTAAAATGTTTTCAAATACCTCCCTGTATTTTTCGTAAAATTTTTCGGGCGCTAGAAATACGTGTTTCAATTTGACCAAAGGCGAAGGGTGTTTTTGTAAAACTGCCACGACCCCAATTCCCTTTCTTCTTTCCCTCCCTCGAACCGCCTCCCGCACCGCCTCGGCACAAGCCGCGCTGGCAAGTCCGAGCCGCGTGCCCTCCCGCTCCCGGCGCCACGCTAGCTTTTCCCTACCGCCTCAACACCCGGGCATTGGGATAAAGCCGGACCGAGCACCCTTCTTTTTTTCCTCTCTGATTTTTTTTCCCACACGGGCACAACCGCGCCCCTCGGTTCTCTCGCCGTCCGGCCGCCTCGCGCCGGCTTCCGACGAGCCACCACCACCGGCCGCTCCGCACGGGGCCGCTCCAGCTTCCCATGGCGTCAATTCCAGCTTTCCCGCACTAGAGCCCAAGATCGAAGCTATTTCTCCATCACCGGCAACCCCGACGTCCACGGCCGCGATCCCAAATTCATCATCCACGGTGAGTCTCCTCGCTTCGTTCTTCCTCTAGTGTGTGCGTGATCTTCATGAGCAATGATTTGACCCAGTGTCACCTGTCTTCATCGACGGATTGGGCCAGCAGATTGATTTTCCCGGCCCCCATACTCCGGCCACCATAGCTCCACTACCGCCGGCTCGCACGGGAGCTCCCCCACCCCGTAACGTCCTTGCCGCTCCTCTACACCACGTGGTGAAGCTCCCCGTCGAGGAAACCCGTCCCTCCGGCCATCCCATCGAGCTCACGGCTCGCCGGAGTTCGGCTTCCACCGCCACTCGCCGCCGGCCTCCGTCCGGCCGGTCTCCGGCATGCTTCGCCCCTCCACTTCGTGCGCCGTGTCTTGTAGGACGGTTAGGAGCCTTCGCATTGAGCTTTGGTCCAAGCCCGCACCCCTCCGGCCAAGCGCCGCCGCGCTCCGGCCACCGTAGCGCAGGTCGGGCCGCGCGCACGGGCCTGCCGGGCCGGGTTAAGACGCTGGGCCGCCTCGGATCCAGTTGGGCCTGGCCTTTCGGCCCAATAGCATTATTCTTTTCTTTCCGAATTTATTCAATTCCGAATTGTTTCAAACTTCAAATATTTGTATAAAATTCAGGAAAAATCGGAAAAATGTCAAACAAAGTTCATTAGATTCATAAAATTATGCTCTATTTAATTATGAATTCAAATATCTATTTTGAGAAATTATAATTTCATAGTTTAATTAAGTCCCTTTTCTTTAGTTAATATAACCTATTATTTTATGCTAATTATTAATTGTTTTTGAAAAATAAATTTCTTTAAAAATTAGAGATACTGCAGACGAAAGTTTTTGTTAAGTTAGTTTTCAAAAAATTAAACATAAACACCGTCATTTTATGTGATCCCAAATTAATAACTTAAGTGTTATCACATATCGTTAAGCATTTATAACTATCGTTTAAAAGCATGATTAATTATTAATGGATGAACCTGGTTAATCATTAACTAATGAACAAGATTAATGCTTAAATTATAAGTAATGACCTTGGTTAAGCAATAATTAATGAGCATGATCAGCTGTTACTTATTGCTTAACGAACATGATTAATTGTTAATTACTAATTGCAAAGTAACGGATTTAAGTAATGATTAATGGCTAATTAACGACCTTGGTTAATTCCATCATTGCACATCATCTCATGAACATTCATGCATGCATGGTTGTGATTCGCGACGTATTGTTGGTCGACCTAGGTTCCGACGTGATCGAGGTTCCGTCCGAGGTCGAGAAAGGAGACGGAAGCTTCGAAGTCGACCAGCACATCGAGGAAGCTAACCCCGACTCGAATCAAGGCAAGCCCCGGTGCATCCCACCTATGTTTTTAAAATCTTTTCTTTTATCACAAGTAATTGTGTCGTGATTGTGCATTAGGTTACGGGAATTGCTTGACACCCTAGATGCATGAATAGAATTCCTATGTTACCTGTTTATCCCATGTTGGTGTTGTGTCTCGATAGATGCTACGCTTAATTCACGAGGCTACGGTAGAAGTCGAGTGGTGCTGAGCACACTCGCGAGCTGAGTATGGTCCGATCTTAAAGCATGGAGGCTTTAAGTTGTTTGTTATCGTTCAAGTTGAAGTTAAAGATGAAGATGGAGATGAAATGGAGACCGGACGGGCCCCGTAGGAGAAAGGGCAAAGACGAGGTCTTGCAAGGTGGTAGCCCCGTCTCGTGTCGGTCAAGGACCGTACCGTTGTTGGCCCCGCCGAGCAAGTCTTTGAACGTACCGATTTACATACTCGGTGTTTATGGGGCCGGGAAGCCGATGTAACCTAATTGCCACAGCGGTTGGACGTAGCCCATCCCCTAATTGGCTGGAGAATGAGGTGAGGCCTCATGTCTCAAAGGGAGAGGAATGGGTGGTCGCTCACGGATAACGTCGAGAACGGGTATCGCGTGGGGTCCCCGGTGTTCTCGGGCGGATGGGAGACTAACCCGGCCACTGCCAGGAATTAGCGTGAAAGGTTGTCGTATGCGACCTACGGGGTGCGTATACGCCGTGTAAACGGGTTTTCCCAGCTGGTGAAATCGATTCGAATCGCTGTCCCTCGCAGTAATGAGTACCGCTTGTTCACCGTGTCACATCGTAGTTAATCAAGTGAAAGATGAAGGAAGAGGAATAAAAGAGTTGTTGTTTGGAACTAATCTTTTCCTGCAACTTGATTGCAATAGTGATAGTCTGCAAACCTAGAGGTTAATGAACTTAACGTGAGCTAAAATATCGAAAGTAAGGACTCAACCTTTAATGCTGTTTTCGCAAAGGAGTAAACCCCGCAGCCGGAAAGCCTTTGCATACTAGGCGTCGGCCTTAGCGTGCCATGTTGACGGGTCGGTCTTGCTGAGTATTAGAATACTCAAGGTTTGTTCGTTATGTTTTTCAGGAATCGAGTCGTACTTCCTCGGCTTGTACGGTAGTCCTGGAAGTGGAGTGTCCCAGTGTGGTTCCCACCAATGGGAACGGTTTCCGACGTCGTGAAAAGAAAGGACCGTGATGTACGAAGGGCTCGGTGCATCACGTTGACCGTCTACTAGTGTTTTGTTGTATAAAGTATCGGTTTCCGCTGCAATACTCGTAGGTTGTTAAACTTCAATAAGATTTATTATTCCGCTGCACCAATGTTTGTATTCCGAAAACCTGGTTGTATTATACCATGATGCATATATTCTGGCTTGTATGAGATGATGAACTGTTGTAACTCGCTGCGTCGAGTGTCCCCCTGTACCGAGTCCTGGGTGTCCCGGAGGGGATGTCACAATTAGGCTTGTTGGTATTAGCGTTTAAGGAAAGACGAGGGGCTTGGGCCCATTCCGTGAGGGGGAAACAACGGGGTGGAAGCGTGTGCTCTGCGCGAGGTGAGGTCCGCGCTAGGCCCCCAATAGAAGCCCCTTGAGGGATGAGCTCGCCTCCCGTAGCGAGGTGAGCGATGTCGCTCAAAATTTCATTTTGGTGTGGGTGAGCTGGTAAGCGAGGGGAAAAAGCTACTCCCCTGAATTTGACACCGAATCGCTTCACTTGGCGCGATTTTTGGTGACGAATCTCGCCCAGTGCTACATAGCCTACGGGCTTCTTGATGCGCTCTTGCTCGATGGGCTTGGCTATGCTTGTAGCTCTTTTGTTGTTTCCGGAAAAGCCCACCTCGGTTGTCGTGGCACTATGAGGCGGCCTTTTACCGTTTGTGCTACCGCTTTGCTATCGCCGCTGCCCTAGGTTTTACCTCATGCCTATATAAAGAACGGTGCGATAATCCCGAAGGATAGATTAGTGTGGTACGGATCGCCTTGGAAGAGAGTTAACGAATTAACCCGTCATAGCATCACACTTACAAACATACAGGATTGCAAAGTCATTACATTTAAGTCTCGAATGACAACTTGGTTTCCAAATAAAAGATACATTAAGGTTCACAAGTTAAGTTACATAACCATAATCTTTGTTCGGAATAAAGTGCGGAAGCGATTACATAATATGACGGTACGTAAATAGCTTAAGTAAACCATGCCGGCCTAGGCTATGGCTCACTCATCATGGGTCGGAGAGCTAGGAACCCATTTGATAGTCCACTCTTTGGGCTCCTCTCCATCCCACACAACCTTACCACAACAATCACAAAACCCGGCTTGTGGGAAACCTAAAATACAAATGTAGTTGCAAAGCTTGAGTATCTAGCATACTCCACAAGTCTTACCCGTCAAAGTGGTCATCTAAGACCGACACCTAGATGCATGGGGCTGACCGGGCTCACTTGATAATTTCCATAAAAACAACACCTACTTAATTATGTTTGCACTTTTATGTTTAGCCACATTAATAGGGTTATTGCATAATTGAAACTTTAGTGAGCATAGATAAACAATACAAGAGTTGCAATACAATATTTGATCAATAATAACAGCAAGTAATCACCATTCTCATCCTTTTACTAAATATTGTAATCTCCCCGAAACAAGTGGTACTCATTAACCGAGAGGAAACGGTGATAATTATCGAATTATAAATTCTGCAGGAAAGACCAAGCAAACGACATACGCATCATTTAAGAACACGTATTGCCACCGTTTGCGAGTAGGCGCGGGCTACCGACCCCGAGTACACGTCCCCTTCATGACACCGTCCAACAACATGCCCAAGGCTTAACCCGTGTACTCTCTAACGGTCCTCACAACCGTGCAACCACCGTGCCATACACGTCACCTCTGGATCGGTAAGGTATCCGACCCACTTCGTAACTCACAAGCTACATAGGTTTATCAATCCCCATAAGAAAGGTATGCACTTGGTACACAACTCGAACTTGTTCATGGAGACACAATGGGAGGTTCTCACTTTTACCAATTTTTCAACATTTGAGAGTAACATAAATAATGATAGTGTCCAGCCCTATCGATGATTCCAAAACCTAAGATAGCATTGCTAACGATAGGTTGACGCACAACACTACATAGGACATATAGGGTAATATGCAAGGGGTTTACATTCAATTCCTATAACGTAATGCACATTCAACATCCTTAAATATAGTGATAAAAGAAAGACTTTGAAAATAATAGGAATGCACCGGGGCTTGCCTTGAGAGTGGTCAAAGTTAGTATTAGCTTCACAAGCAATGAGATCGGCACCAGATTCTTCCGGAAGGATCACTTCGACGTCATTGCCCATAAGATGAAATGTAATGCATAAGCAACAAAAGAATACAAGGACAATGTATATGGTTTATGCATGTGTGCTGCTCATGCTCCGGTCATATGTATGAATGAATGAATTTAGCTCATGGTGATAGCAACTTTTATCGATACATACTTTCCACTTTTTGGCTAACAACTTAGCAATCATGAGCAATAATATAGAGCAATAGCAATGGTCATGACATGCCTTCATGTATGCTTTGCACAAACATCACTTAATTTCAGAGCTAGATCAACGAGCAAGACATAGGTGAACATTTTTAATAGTAGGACATAAAAGACGCATTTTTATCATCACATGTGACGACACCTAACAATGTGATTAAGGCAAAAGTAACTAAATAAGGACCATAAGCATAAGACCATGGAACATACCACTCTTCTAACCATGAGGAACGAATGAGCCATATGAACAGCAAATGTGACAATAATCATATAGGAAATATAAAATATAAGCATAAATTTATAAATCCATGTGCCGAAATTTCCATTTAATTGATTTAAGCAAAACGATAGGAAAATAACTAATTACGATGCTGACAATTAAACATGGGACTTTATACACGTGAAATGAGCAATGAATAGTGCATCTACCAAGTTTCATGCAAAAAAAGGTTACACATAATTCATATAAATTTATTTACTGAAAATGCCAATAATGCAATAACTTGAAAACTATGCAGTCAAAATACAAATTCTTGTGCATGGTGTTCATGTATGCCAAGATGCATATGGTGACCAAGTTTCATATTTTATTAATTTTTATTGAACTAGTTATGAATTTATTAATGAATTTAGAAGATTACTTAAATGAAGAAATTACATGAGTTCATGTTACGTTTTGACAAGTACAGATTTCATAGATTCAAACAAAATTTAGTTTGGCAATTTTGGACTTCTCAAACGTGAGATATGAACTTTTAAAAGTTGAAGAAAGTTCGGATAAATTAGGAAAATGCCACTGCACATTCTTAAACAGATCGGCGCGCGCGGCCGGGGCTTTGCCGGAGGCAGCCCAAGTTCGCTGGCGTTCTCGCCACAGGGCGTTGTGGTGGGGGAGAGGGTACAGGAGTCGGACGCAGGCGTGTCTCTTGACGCGGGGAACACGTCCCGGGTTCGTTGGGCTTGCGTGATAACCGGGACACCGGCGGCCACGGGGTGGCGGCAGGGGCGTACTTCGGCACCGATGCGCACCCCGTACGAGGGGTGAGGTGGTCTGAATCCGATGGCTAAAGGTCCACCTCATCTTCCGAGACAGACGGACCCACGGATCGAAAATTCCGAGGTGCTGTTTAGCGGACACAAGATAATACAACAATAGACGGGTTTCAAATATGAGATAGAGGAAATTAACATCATTTTACATCGGAGTTTGGTGCAGCGGAAATTAAACAAGTTCATGTTTGAAAATGCTGAAGCGAAAGCGATAATTAATGTCTGCAAATATGAAAGTTGCCTAGAGGTGGTGGCGGGGGGGGGGGTGAATAGGCAATCTAAATAAAAACCCGAAAAACACAACACTTAAAACAAAACGGTTAAATTCGCCACCGACGGAACTTCCGTCGGGTTGAGTGAAAAAACCTAGGGATTGACAAACGTGATGGAATCTCACGATTCCACTTGAATGGAAACTTTCCTTCTTGTCTTGAGAGTGTTGTACCTGCAGGAATTCAATAGACACGCAACGCACAAGTAGATCGGGTGACAACACACCCGGGAGGAGAACAAATAAGCACATAACAAAAACGAAGAAGAGGGGCACG
The DNA here is from genome assembly GCA_031894775.1 of Chloris gayana. Lineage (NCBI taxonomy): Eukaryota > Viridiplantae > Streptophyta > Magnoliopsida > Poales > Poaceae > Chloris > Chloris gayana. The sequence continues at coordinate 45,033 of JAUNZO010001057.1, forward strand.
GGGATTTTCCACCGAAGTTCGGACCCCTCACAAAGAGGTTCCTACGTCTCCGTTGAGGAGCTCACAAAGAGTCGGGTTTCTTTCAACCCTAATCCTCCCAAGTGACCACAAAGGTCAAACTCGGTTTTCTTCTTCTTCCTTCGATTCGTTTCCTTGCAGAGGCGAATCACAAACTTCACAAACTTCCCAAGGCTCAGCACAAGCTTGGGAGGTCTAGGGTGACACCTAGCCAATCTAGGAGAACGAATCTCCAAGAGTAACAAGTGAAAACGAGATTAGTTGCTAGGAGAAGATGTGCTCTAGGTTGGGTTGATGCTATCAAGCTTGGAATCAAGATGGGAGCTCTCTCAAATGGCCTTGGATCACAAGAGGAACGGAAGGGAGTGGGAGAGAGAGCTTGAGCGAGATCTCGTGAGTTCAAAAGCACCAGCAACATTGCTCACGGGGTAGGTCAAAGCTATATATAGTGTGGGCTCTCAAAGAGCTGTTGCTAGGTCAATTATTGGCCTTGACGGAACTTCCGTGGGCGACGGAACTTTCGTCACCCCATAAAGTCAAAGACGAAAGAGGCCTGGATGAAACTTCAGTCGAGTTGGGACTTCCGTCCCAAACTCTCTGGAACCGACGGAACTTCCGTCAGCCCGACGGAACTTCCGTCCGATCTGGCACTTCCGTGCCACACTTTCTCGAAACCGACGAAACTTCCGTCGGAGGACGGAACTTCCGTCCTAGATGGTGAAAGGTGGAAACAGGTTGGCTTTTTGAACTTTGGATTTTGGTGTTTTGGTTCCAAGTTGTTTGAAGGTAGCTAGAGCACATTCTTCCTTGCACGTAAGATCGTTTCACCCCTCTTAATAGTTTGACACACCTATACTCAAAAAGCTACAAATCTAAACTTGAGGCCTTTGCTTTTGAGTGCTTTGATCACTTTTTAATTGAGGGGTTTACTTTCCCATATTGTGGGTATATTAAATTTAATGTCCTGCACATACACTCAATAACACATTAGAGTTTTTCATTCTTTGTCATTTATCACCAAAACCCACTAGGGGGCCTAGTTGCATCTTCAAAATATACATCTCGACGATACATGCGAAGGTGATTAATCCGAGCCCATACGGATAATCACGTAGCCAAACACAATCACAGCGGGAAAGGCTAGGCTTCCCGGTGAGAAGACCAGCCCTCCCGGGGCAGTATACCAATAGGCAACTCATATGCATCATCTCGTATTACCTGTAAAACAACATAGGCACAAAGCCCGAGCAACTAAAGCTCAACAAGATCGACCCGTCAAATGGTTCACGTAACCGACTCCTAGACATGCAAGGCTCGGAGGAGTGTACAAATTTTTAGGGTATAAAACAGCGACTAAGTAGTGGATCCTTACTTTCAATATTATTGCCAAATTCATTATTAGATAAAAAAATACAATGATCATGCAAGCTGAAACAAATACAAGTGTAGAATAAATATATCAAAGTAATTTCATCAGTGATAACAAATATCATATGAGTATCATCTTAGAATTTAAATTCAAGTTATTAACTATGATGTGACGCAGTGAACAAGTGGATACTCATTACTGTGAGGGACGAGTGATACGTATCAATTTTACACCAGCTGGGAAAAACCCGAAGCACATGATATACATATCATTTAAGAACACGTATGTCAACCTTTCACAAAGGTGTCATTCAAGCGGAAAGGGTACCAGATCTCCAAAGTGGCCAGCAGCTCATCGGTAACGTCGTGAGCCTACTACCCACTCCTTGCGCGGGTACAACGACCGAAGACCAGAGTTATCTTCCATAGTACAACATCCAATGCTACATAAGTTTGTTAGTCCCCAATAAAACTAGCATGTTATCGGTACAGTTCAAAACTTGTTCGAGTAGGGCCAACAAGGGTACGATCCTTAACCGACATAGACGGGGCTACAACCTTGCAAGATAAAGCCACTCCGGACCATTGTAACTTGCCCTTTCACCTACGGGGCCCGTCCGGTCTCCATTTATTTAATCATGTGATTAACAACATAAGGAACTTTACTTGCATTTGAGAAATTGACCGTATGTACCGTTGATCCTAGAATTAAGCATAGCAATTATTCTAGAAGGCTAACTGTACCAAAGATATAACATCTACATAGGATTCATCTGGGGCAATGCATGCGGATTTTCAGCCAAATACCTAGACTTAATGCACAATATATCCTAGACAGTCTAGCAATTGTGATACTGAAAAAAACTTTACAACTGGTAGGATGCACCGAGGCTTGCCCGGAGCTACAACAGAGTTAGGGTCCTCGAGTGTCGGGTCTTGATTGAGAAAGATATCCTTCCGAAGATCCTCAACCGGCACTTCAACGTTTCCTAAATAGCGAAATGTCAATATCGATGAATGCAAAGACATGCAAACAATGTGGATGATGTTATTGTATGAATGAAACTTTTAAACAACATAAATAATATGTTACGTAAGATGGTTCTTGAAGACATATGCTTAAAAGTAAATTTATTTATAGCATCTCCTTCATTATCACATGCAAGAATGAACTACTTAATCATAATAATTAACGGCATTTAAATTACATGAGCACATTTGCAAGTTTTTGTACATATGTATTAGAGGGATACATGGGCATGAAATAACAGAATAATAAACAAGTTTCATCATTTTATGTGGAGAGGTTTAACTTTAAACATAAAAGCAATGGTATTTACTAACAAAAATTCTTTAGGAATTTATTTATTGCAGATATGAACACATCCTAAAACATGGTGATACTACATGCTATTAGTGACATTTTTGCTCTGGTAGCATAATTATTTGATGCATAAATTAATTATTGGAATTTGAATAATCTAAACCAAGAATTAAGCATACAATGATATACATGCAGGAACACTATGAATATGATGCACCATAATAAAGAGCATGTCCAGGGGAGTCCAAAAAATTTTAGTTTACATCATCTGCATTTCTAGATAGAAAGATATTAATTAAATAGGTTTTACAAACTTATAATTATTCTGGAAAACGTATGCAGCAAAATTGCGTTTTATCAGCACCATTAAATAGATCTCTTTATAAGGAATCCAACAAAATTGGTCTCACTCGATTTGGAGTTCTATAATCTCAAGATATGAATTTTCTAATTTAATTCAAAGTTCTGCCTAAATTACGAAATTGCCATTACGGGAAATTGAATTAAAGCAGTCATGCTGGCAGGAACACAAGGGGCTATAGAGTGGCCGATCTGGTGTGGCTACAGCCATTCAGGGTCGGGGAGGGTGTGGTCCGTGGTGTGGCCATGGCGGCGGCCGGCCGGACCGAGGGCGGCGGCTACGGAGGACCTCGTCGGAGTGGGGGAGCTCACCGGATGTTGCGCATGACGAGGCGGATCCAGTGAGGCAGGTCCAGGGGTGGATGATCACCGGAGAGCGCTCGCCAGCGGCAATGGCGGGAGAGCAAGGTTCGGCGGCCCCGGTGCTCACCACGGTGGGGAAAAAGCATGCTTCTTGGGCGTAGAGCTTCGGGGAACTTGGGGAAGATCGGCATGTGGTTGGATTCAATGGATAGGCCCCGGATGTGCTGGCGTCGTGGGAGCAGAGGTGGTCGGCGATGGCTGTTTGGGGAAAAGTCGCACCGGGCTTCACCTTATCGAGGAAGAAGAGGAAAAATCGGTCATTGAGGTGCGCCGTGGAGTTGCGCATGCCTGGGAAGAAACGGGAGGAGCGGAGGCTCACCAAGGTGGGAGAATTTCGGGGAAAGCACACGATGCTCGCCGGTGTGTTCGCCGGAGAAAAACGTCGATTGCTCACGGTTTAGCGTGGGGATGGGGATGGAGTGTCTCCGGAAGATGAAGTGGGTCACGACCCATCCATCCGTGGCATTGTCTCGAGCTGCGATGCTCGTGGCGCCGGGGCAACGGGGTGTTTAGAGAGGCGTCGGTGGCGAGCGGGCACCTCCTCTCTCGTCTGCTGCGCGCTAGTAGCGGGAGAGGGCAGAGAGAGCGAGTGTGAGAGAGAGGCCGGGTGAGGGGAGCACCCCGGGTTGAGTGCGCGCTGGTGGTGGGGGCGGGGCTCGGAGGTGATGCGCCACGGCTCGAGACCACCGAAGCCCTCCAATCCTCGCTCGTTTCAGATCGAGCCCTCCTTGATGACCGAGGAGCTTGTGAAGGAGCTGGTCGAGGCGGGCCTGATCCCGAGGTACGTCCTTCCCGTTGACGAGGAGGAGTTGCATCCAGAGCAGGGACGAGGTGGTGGTCTTCCGTCATTACTTCGTCGCGAGCCTCGTCATCCCTTGCCATCAGTTCGTGCTGGCCGTCTAGGATCGATATCGGATCTAGTTGCACGAACCGACGCCTGGTGCGTTTGCTCAGCTGAGCAAGTTCTTTTGGGCCATGGTCAGCTATGGTAGAGACCCCGACATCGTAGTCTTCGCCTCCCACTTCGTGCTGCATAATCAGTAGCGTCGGATTAAGATCAACGTTGTGTAACACGACTGCAACTATGCGTCGATCAGCTTCTCGCCGCGGCGCAATGGCAACAAAGCCATCAGGCACCGGAGCATGAACAAGTGGAGCCAGAGCTGGCACCATTGCTGGACTTATGCCAAGTTTCCGGCGTGAGCGTGACGGAGGCCGATGAGGTCAAGACTGGGTACCCCTTCGCTTCCCGCCTCATTCCCTCGAACCAAAACACCAGTAGCCGAGATCTGGCGGATGAATTCTATGCCGCTGGCGTCCGTGCCATCAAGGACAGTTTCGGTATCGGGAACGATGAGATGGTGATGGTCAACTTTGGGGTTGAGGGGATCGACGGGCCTATTTACTGCCCTAAGTATAACCTCGACCATCAGAAGAATAAGGCGAGGTCCTTCATCATGGATGTTGAGCAATGAGCGACGCTCTACTCGTAGCCGCTACTCCTTCAATGAGGACGAGCATGTTTTGTTCCACACGGCTATGAAGGGCCGTTTTAATCGAATTCTTCGAGTCGCGGGTATGCCTTACTCGCCTCGGGAGGTGCCGCGAGAAAGCGACGATGGCAAGGTTCTCGTTGACTTCGCTGTGGCTCCTGGTATGAAAAGGAAGCCTGGTTCCGGCAGCGGGACTGGTGCTTCCAAGTCTCGCCGGTGGAAGGGCCTTTTCCCCCTCACCATTGATTCTGGTTCCTCTCCTAAGGCTGCCTCCACTCCGCCGGATGCTTCGAAACCGGACGCGTGGTACCCCCTACTCCGAGGCCCTGGTCGGTGCTGATGCACGACCCGCTGTCCGAGCCGTTGGCTCCTTCAAAGGAAAAGGCTGCGAAGAGACCTCGCGTCGAGGGCCGAGGTGGTTCCGCTCCAGGCGCCTAGGGGCCCGCTGCTCCTTCCAGGCGAGGTATGTCCTGTTACTTCGCCACTGTTCAAATTCTTGGTTGCCTGTCTCTTACTTGCTGTCACTTTGCAGAGAACTCGGGTGCTGTTGACCGACCAGTAGGCTCCGAGGCCGGTGGTCAAGGGAGAGGTTATAGGCTGTTTTCTAGTTTTTGCTTTTTGTATTTCCTGGACTGTCTCAAATTTTCCTCTCCTTCAGTTGTCATTCCCTTTTCTGCTGCTCTTGCAGCCGCCGCGAAGCAAGTTGTTTCTGCTGCCCCTTCATTCGGCATGACTCTGTTCAGCCTGCCGAACAAGACCTTGGTAGCGAGTTGCAGAGCGCTCTTCGCAAGAGCCAGGATGTCGCCGCCTTGCTTTCTGGCTGCATGTCACGGAAGTCGAAGATGGCTAAGCAACTCGCTTCCGCCAAGGAGGCGAATGCTCAGCTAGAGATGGAGGTGGCGCGGCTGAAAGAGGCAACGATTGGCGATGAGAAGGTGCTAGCCTAGGCGCGGTAGAGAATTGAAGCCACGGAGAAGAAGCTGAAGACCACGGAGCTGGAGAGGGGCACGTTGTCGTCCACCCTCGCCCGACGCGACCGATACTTCACCCAGAAGGGGGTGGAAGTTAGCTCTTTCCTCAATGCATCACTAGGAGAATTTGACGCTCACGTTCCCACCATCGAGGTCGTGGAGGACGACAATTCGGTGGCCATCTTCTTCGCTTGGCTGGAGGCTCAGCTCCGCGCTGTACCGAGCGTTATCGAGAAGAGCTGTAAATTTGCGAGGACGGTTTCCGCTATCGGCCAGTACTCCTGCGAGAGCACGAGCGCGGCTGTGCAGAGGAAGCCACGCAGAGAACCGTGGTGGACTACCGGGTTGCTCACGGCCACGAAGCTGCTCGTGCGGACGCCGTGGCTCGACTAAGTGCAGTGAGTCTCCCTTATTTCCCTTTTTCGATTGCTTTGCTTCCCTTTGTTTTTGTTAAACCCTTAACTATTGACTTGCTTTGCAGTACCTCGAGGCTCGGAACGCCGAAATCGTGGAGCGAGGCGATGAGGTGTAGAACCGACCGGTCGAGCCAGCTTCGCGTCATGGCCAGGAGGGATCGTCTTCGCCCGCCGAGTCCAGCTCCGAAGAAGAAGAGGTTTCCTAGATAGGATATTTTGTTGGGCGGATGAGCCCCTCTTGAACAAAAACGATGTTTTGTAATGATTTTTAACCTGCGTAGGTTCCGCGCGATGCGCTTGCTCAGGAATCAGATAGTGATATGTCTGGGTTAATCTAGGCTCTAGATCTTCCTTCCGATTCCGCGCGAAGTGACGATGCGGCTTCATGGTCCAGCACAGACTTATGGTGTGTTTGGTTGGGCTTTCTCTAGCTTTGGCTTTTTAAAAAGCCGGTTGCCCAACCAAAGGGGTTGGCTGCCAACAAAAGCCAAAGCCAAAAGCAACTTTTTGCTAGTTCATTTCTGAAAGCAGTGTGGAGGTGCTTTTTTGGCTTTTGATTTCACAAGTTTGTAGAAATTACCTACATATGTATATGTATGTATATATACATATATATACATGTTATATGACTTTTATTTATTTATATAAATATAAATATATAAATATTATGTGTTTACTTATTTATTTATATATATGTCTTATATATATATGTTTATACGTATAAATAAATATATAAATATAAAATATATTATACATATGTTTGTATGTATATATGTATATATATATGATGATAAGTAGGGTCTGCTAGTAAATTTCGAAAAAGCCACGGTTGTTTTACCAAACGGCTTTCAGCTTTCTCACAACTCATAACGCACAACTGCTTTTTCACAGCCCACAGCCTATAACAGCTTTTTCCAGAACCATAGCTCAGCCAAACGCACCCTTAGGCTACTTTCAAGCTATAGACCATGGCCATGGCAAAGCTGACGTTTTTCTACGAAGCGGTGAAGTGAACTCTCCTAGCCCTCGGGTTCCTAGAAGGGCAGTGCGCAAAGTACGCGTTTGTTGACGCCGGTTTTTGACCAAGGGACCCATTGTCAGCGACTATAGGTCAAAAGAGGGCCGGTGGGCGTAAGGCCGACGGCCGCTTGGGCGAGTAAAAGGCGCGTCCCTCCCGGGAATCGTGCGCGGACGCCAACGGAAGAGCATAACATTGATGGGCC